>WBNO01004098.1:0-62441 GCA_013400575.1 Peucedramus taeniatus
AGATATATATATATCTTTTTAGCACTGCAAGGAAGTACTTTTGGCATAAGACTACTCTTTTTGCCTTTGTGGAATCTGTGTATAGATACAGAGAAATGAATTGTCACTTTGCATTTACTGTTTCCATACACATGCAAATCTTGTTGCAAATTAGATGAGAAATAGATAAAGCTACTGACTTCCAATCAGCTTATGGAGTCTTTTATTCTGTGCTGATCATACTTTGAATTTATTTTCCAGCTGTTCCATACTTTTTTCTCCTTAGAGTCAAGGAGAGGGAACTCCCACTGACAGATTTACCAGGTGTTTTTCGGTGTTGTCTTGATTGGTTATAATCTCAGTAGGGGATGTTACTCCTTCATGAATTATTAAACTCTAATACAGTTTGTAGTATTGTGGGATTTTATGAAATCTGACAGATGGCTGTTCTGTTCTTCTGAGCCTTGGTTATCCTTCTAAAATACTCCTAAGTGTCTGAAATCTAGACTTCAGCAAGTAAAACCGCAGAGCCTTATCGCTGGGATAATCTTTACAAACTTTGCATGGGCTCTCGTCACCCATAAACGGGCATACTGTAAAATAAACTTTACTGTGTGTTCTTAGTGCAGGTTTCCCTGCAGTTACACTTTGAGGTTTCATTTCAAATCTATGCGAGTGTCTGCTTGCACAGTTGAGTGTGAGGGAATAGCAAAGCCATAGAAAGAACTAAATTATATTTATCATGTACTTCAGTTGATTTCCTTACAATTTGCCCAATAAATCATTTCAAGAGGTACATCTGAGACTCTTTTTAAAACTGTTTATTGATGTGAAGATTTTTTTATAGGTGTGAGGCATACCATAACCACATTTATGTTCAGATGGGGGACTGAGATCAAGAAAAGTATGGTAGCAAAGAGGGTTTTGTCTTGATTTTCCCGAGAGAGATTTTCAGACATTAAGAATGTACCTATTCATTTTGGACAGTAAAACAGAAATAAGCAGTGTGAACCTTTACAAGATCAATAGAAGTTCTAAAATTAAAACATTCAGCATGGGGAGCCACGGCCAAAGCGAAAACAAAACCTGGGACATTCTGAAGGAGCTTGCACGATTGCCTTGAAAAACCTTTTTATAAAACACCTTAATTGCATTGCTCTCTGCTGGTAATAGAAGATTGCAGTCTGATGTTTAAAACCTGGAGGAAAAAAACATGCATCTGGCATAAGATCTGGTAGAAGAATTCAGCGGAATGTTTCTGGGTTTGGCATCAAAATAGGGTGCTTGGGATTTATTTTTTCCTGCAAATGGGATGTTCCCTTCCTTAGAGAAAAAAGAAACCTCCCACAGCTACATAAGCCGATGAGGTAACTGTTATGCGGAATTAGGAGGAAAAAGTCTGCTGGGGTCTGGTGCTATAGATTTTTTCTGATTATTTTACATTTAAAATGAATACATACACTGAGGAAAAAAAAAAAACAAAACCAAAAATAACAAAACAAAACAAAAAAAAAAAAAAACCACAAAAAAAAAAAAAAACCCAAAAAACCAAAAGAAAAAACCCAAAAAAACCCAAAAAAAAAAAAAAACCAAACAAAAACAAAACAAAAAACAAAAAAAAAAAAAATCAAAACCAAAAACAAACCACTTTTCCCCCACTGAACTATGTTGGAAATTTTTTCATTATTGTCTGGGGTTTCACTCAAATAATTTTTCTGGTTAAACTTCAATGCATGCTTTCTGTTACTGAAGTCAATGGCAGCAATGAATACACAACCCTGTAGATATCCCTAATGATATAGTTGGAGGTTTTCCTAGTTACCTTGTCCTCCAAAATCAGGGCAGTGGAGAAACAAAAGGAAGTGTTCTATCTCTACTTCTTGACTAAGCAATTGGAAGCTACTGAAATAAACTGGTGTGGAAAATAACACTGACCTCAAGTGACTAACAGACTAACAGTTATTTCAATTTTGTGTTTTATGAAATATGTTTCATTTTACTTTGAGTGGAAATTAAAATAAAAGGAAGTAATTACCGAGTGAACAAAGTGTGTATTGCATGCGATAGTAAAATCCTATTCTTCATTTGGTTCTTAAAGATGTTGCGCTTGGGGAAAAATCCTGTAGATTCTCTTTTCTCAAGTAAGTCTCTCTTGGAGACTGATAAAATGGTAGAACAATATTCAATATATTTCATAAAACACTAAACTTCATTTTTGTAATTCATTCTTCTGTTGGAAAATTAAGTTTAGTCTTGTTCATCAGTGTGTTTCACTTCAGTAGTTTCACAGTGATATCTAAAAGATTTATATGGATATATACATTCATATGTGCCTTTTGTTTCTTTAAAATTACCACACACTTAGAATTATAATATCTGCAGTAAACCACTGCAGAGATGGAGAAATCTCCAAAGATTTCCAGCATCAAAGGTCACTTTTTCTTCTGCTAGCTTACTGACCTTCCATTAATTTTCTATTTTAATAATTTTCATAATTTAGTTGCATGGCTAAATACTGAGAGCAAAGTTAATAAAAAATGACTGGGTTTTGTAAAATAGGACTTCGTGGTGACTAATAAAGCTAGTTCTGCAGATGTCTGCTACTTCCATCCTCAGAAAATAAAAATGGCATATTTTTATTTGTCATATACTGTACATCCAATGGTATTTATAAAAAGCCTAAAATAATGGACAAACAGTAAATTACATGATAATAAACAAGAATAAGAACAAGATAATCAACTTTTTCTCTGTCTCTTAGGACACAGTTTGGATTACTGAAGAAAAAGTGTTAGAGTAGATTCAGTATTTATTTCAGAGAATAGACCACAGAAATGCAACTTATTGCATGTTTTTGGATATGCTACTAGGTGGGTGAGATGAAAGGGTGCATTTGTCAACATTATTTTTCTTATGATCTGATTTCTTTTTCAGCAGTTTTAGGTGGCTGTTTTAGGAATGATGCACTAATTTTGCAATAATTTGGGTGATCATGCAGGCAAGCTGAGAGGAATATATGGCTTTTTTCATATGCTTGAGACTAACCTTCTCAACATTTTATGAGTTTGTACTATGATCCATATTTGTTCATGATGCCAGGAATCATAATCCTATATAAGAACTTGATTTAAGATTCATTTAAGTCAGTGAACTTTACATACAGTGAAATTATTCAGTTTATGTTCTGTTTCTAGAATATTATTATTACTCAATTACTTGTAGGGAAAAATTTACATTACTCTTGTTTATAAGAGACATGATTATTTTATGAAAAATTGAAATTTAAATAGAGATATTTCAGTCACATTTTTTCCCCAAACTGGGGCAATTCCTAGATTTCACCAATGTAAAGGAAGGAGAGATAAGATTCAACACTTTTCTCTGTCACAAAAATGTTATGACTGTAAATTATACATATCTTCAGATATATATTAAAAGACAACTGAATAGCCTAGGCAAGCTGGTTGGACTATTTCATCAAAAGGGAACTGTGGTTGAAAAATATTTCATCATATTATTCCCTTTATTTTTCTTCTTTATTTTCAAATAATAAAAATGTATGTCTTGAAATAGCTTTCACTGGAAAATTTTTTATCCAAGATACAACTTCTCATCTAAATGAAAAAAAAAGAGCGACCTAAAGTCCACCTCTAATAGGCAGGCACTACACTTGCATCCAAGCTAAGGAACAAAGCCACTAGACCCTTGACTGATCTGAAGTAACACACTAATGAAATTTTTGAGAGGTCATGACTTTTCTAGTTGCAGAATAGAAACTTAGCTCTTCTTTGTCCTGCTGTGAATGTTGATGAAACCCTCTGCTACACCATTCTTTAAAACAAATTCTGGAAACAGGAATGAAAAAAGATAAATGGAAGCACTAGTACAACTGTTTCTCCTAATTCACCTCTAAATTGGGTTTTCAGTGATAAAGTGATATTCTAATAAAAAAATACTTACTTGACTCTCTCCCTTCCCATCTCCCATCCCCCGGCCCAACAACAGGACATTTCCTGAATGCAAGAGAAGGAACTGCACCCAAGACCAATTTGGTTTTTCTTGAGAAATCAAAAAGACCTCATGCTAATGAGAGCTTTTCTCTGGAAATGAGCTCATTACTGTTCATTTTCCTCTGCTTTTAATGTGTTCTTCAATGTGTGTCATCTTCAAAAGTTTCAGAAGGCATTTCATGAATCTGCAACAAAAGCAAAGTTAAAAAGAAAAGTCTTGTACTAATAAAAAGCATAGTCAAGCTTGAGTCATGTAGCCAGGAATTTAATTATTGAAGAGAGGAAAGAAGGGATGGGCCACAGATCAAAGAACTGAACTGGGGAAAAAATATTAAATTATATAAAGGGAGAAAAAACGAAAACTGAGAAACTACTGCTATTAAATTTGTGTAATGAAGTACATGACAACTAAAAATAGGGTATAAATTTTGAAAATGTATAATTTCTTGATAATAGGGTAATCTGTCTGAGTTGAGATTATTTTAATGTTATGATTTGCAGATAAAGGATCTGATTCAGGATAATGGAAATACAATTTCTAAATAAATCAGAACTTCAGCTATTTCAGATTTTTCTTGATCTATCTCCATCTCTGCTGTTCACCGAGTTTAGGATTGATTATACTTTGTTTCAAAGTACTTGTACTTAATACTTATTTTTTATTAACCTGTGCAGGATCTGATGGAATGACCCAATCTGTGACTTAAGTTGCTCATCAAATTACTTAGTAAATTATTTGCAAAGGTGAACATTAAACTCTAAATGATCCTGTGTGTAACAGAATACAACCATTAGGGTCTATTTTGTTCTCAATATTACATAGTGTTTACAATATTTTTGTCAAATTTATTTTCTACTTTCTCTCAATCTAGAAATTTATCCTAAGCCATTTAAGATATTGCAAATATTGAATTCTTTTCTTTCTCACATGAGATAAAGTCTTTTTTGTTAAGCAGTGTAAGAATCCAGAAATAAACATTCTTTCTAGTATTCCCTTTTTTGCTGTGCAACATTTCTATTACTTCTGGTGACTTTCCATGAGTCATTTTTATGACGCTGAAAGCACCACGTATGAATGAAAAACGGGCTCTCAATCTGTCCAGATAGCAAAAATTATGGTCTGAAAAGATATCAGAGACCTTTAAAAATGTTAAAATGGATGCCCTCCAACAAAGTTTTTGTTTGCACAGTGCCTTAATGTATAAAGGTAGTGTAATGGAAACGGACTACTACAAAATAATTGTATGAAGTGATGTAAGTACAATGCAACTGGGGTTCTGAATCCTCAATTGTTTTCATTTTGAGAATTTTGAAATGTGTATGCCTTATTTTTGCTCCTTTAAAAGATAATTTTAAAGTATTGCTTGCTTCCTCTGAGGTATTTTGAACAGAAAAACTGATCACTTAATTTGAAAATCATGTCGGATGACAACTAGCCCTTGTAAAAACCTAGAAAATGTTAAAAAAAATTCAATTGTACTTTCATGCTCAACTTAGCTGCTCTTGTTGTCTTTTAGCTCCCCTTATATTAGGTCTTCTGCATGCTAAGCAATCACTGATGCTGCAAGTCATTGATTACTGCAAGTGCTAGGAAGTGATGATCTGCGTGTTGGAGAACTGAACAGAGCTATATATCCTACATTACCTCAGTATTTTGATACATTCTGCATTTCCAAGGAGATAAAATAAACTCATAACTCACACCTATTTAAGGGCCATGTGACTTCCCAATGTCCTCTATTAAAGGTCATGATATAATTCAAAATCATAGTCATAAAAATAAGACTTTATGACTTATGACAGGGAAATACAAAGGTCATAAACTTCATTTAGAGATTAGATTTTAGTAGAATCTTAGGGAGGTATTGAGTCATGTGATTTATATGAATAAATGTACACATATTTTAAATTGTGCTGGTTCAAATAGAAAATGTGTTTTGCAGCCACTCTAGTACAGGTTAGTGTGCAGCAAATTTTCCATTGCCTGGAACAGTGAATCTCATTTGAGAGCTATGACTGCAACCAGAAAAATAAATGTCATTGAAATGAAGAATTTTTCTAGAGGGGTTAAAGTAAATTCTCAACTTTAGCTTCTGAAGATGAGTGAAACTGTCAGTTTTACACTGAAAATCCAAGACAGCAATTCAGTTTGAAATTAACTCAAGAGAGGCTCCTGTTTGGACCTCTAAGCTTTGTATTGAAATAGCAATAAATGTAGGTATATTAAAATATAAAACAGCCAAGAGGATTCATTAGACATTGGATTTTGTAACCTTTAAAGAAAAGAGAAAACTTGGTACTATCATTAGCTTTCATAGAGTAATATGAGAAACAGTAAGAAGGAAGTGTTAGTACTGAGTATTTTTATAAAGAAATAGGAGTATTCTTTTGAAGGGTTAAAATAATCTTTATTTGTTGAGAGAAAAATGGTTATGAACTGATTCTAGCCCACTTAGAACAATAATTCCAATAAATATGGACACACAACTTTTTCAGGCTGACTAACTGAAGGTAAAAATCTAGGTTATAATCTTCCAACTGAGAGAGGTTATCCTTTCAGTTTTTTAAAAATCAAGCCTATTTTGAGATACCTCAATACAAATTTAGCCAGTAAGCATATTTTTATTTTCAGATGGTGGTTTGTTTTATTTAAATGAGATAGGCTCCTACTTTGGCCTTAGTCTTTCCATTTCCTTTTGTTGTTTTATCATCCACATTTTCTATTCCAAGTAATTTTGCCACCAAGGTCAAAATATTTAATACATACTGTTAGACTGAGCAAAATAGATGCAAGTTGCTAAAGGAAGAGATGTTTTCTTCCTGATGTAAATCAGCTGAGCTGAGCAATAATGGTGCTTTCTTCTGAGATTTTCCATTTGGTAGTGCAGCTGATTTCCAGCCATTCCTATTTTTCATGCAGTATGAGTTGGGTTCTGAGCTCATACATCACTGACTGCATGCTAAAAATGGGATTCCATTTACATTTAATATATCGTCATCCAATTTCTGCTTTCGGGAAGGCTTTCTCTCCTTATTCCCTCAACATATAATGATGGGTGAGCTGTTGAAGAGACTTAATAGCCCTCTCAATGTGCAGACAAATAATTTAGAGAAAGATATATAAGACTAATTAATAAAATGGTGCTACTTCATCATCTGAGCATCACCAATTAAAAATAACACCAAGAAAAGATATAAGTTGTGATGTCATCTGCCTGCTCTTTGTCTGTGTGGTTTTTACACTGGCACAAGATGTTATCATCCATTTCTTGAAGCTTATCTTAAAAGCATAACACAAACTGGGGGCTGGGAGATGGAGGGAAATTTGACACTTTAAAGATCATATATATTTTGAAGGTATAACCATTAAAAATTGACAATGTTTAAAAATAGTTGTATTTTATGTTTTTTCTTTTCAGATTTCTATGATGCATTTCAATGTACCTTTAGTTTAAAAGGAGAAAAAAAATCAATAGACAGAAGCTTTGAGTAATCTTTTGTGATTTTCCTCTTAAATTATTCCCTTATGTTCTAAAATTATGAGGATTTGGGGGTAGAGTGGAGCTTAGGAAAAATTCACCAGTTTTGAAAATCTTGTTGCTCAGAAGGTTTATTGCACAAAAGTAAGAAACAGTAATCAATTTTATCTAAAGATTGGTAGAATGAATTTAGTAGAATTAGAAACTAGAACTGAGTTGCGAAGATATATGCAGATATCTTCACAATTTAAATCAATGTGCTTTATTTTTTCTTTTTTTTTTTCTTTAAGGATTTTGTCTTGAAATATTAGCCAAGGCCCAGTTCAAATCATATGAACAATTACAAAATATGAATGAGCCCCTGCGAGTGTCATAGTCAAGTTCAGTTCCATCTGAAGGTATACTGAAGGGTTGTGCATAGACTTAAGTAACTGTTGTCTGCCAAATGCACAAACCAGCTGCAGTCACTTGCAGGGGTTCTGAGGAAAGGAAGGATTGGGGTTGAGCAAGGATTATTTGGAGCATGGTGGAAGAATAAGCAAGTTGTTATTCTTCAATTTGCTTTCTTTCTAAATTACATGATTGTACATGGCATAGTTCTAGCACAAAAAAGAAAAGTGCTGTCCTCATTAGATGATGTCTGGTCCTGGTGTTAGGGTAAAAGCAGAGAGATTTCCTGGCTCTTCCTTTAGAACATGAAAAGAAAATCACAGGCACTCCAAAATGTCTTGTAAAAGTCAGTAAGCCTTTTCTCTGATCCCAAGAAGTACCAATTGAGGCTTTGCAGACTTCCTTCGAAGGTGGAAGCTGTTCTTACTCTAAAAATAATTTATTATATCAGGAGGATCTAGTACCAAGGAGACTTACGACACAGTGAGGATTTTCCTCTCGGTATATCTTTCTTTTCTCTTTGTGCTTGCTTTTGCTTGTTTCTATTAGGCCATTTCTCTTTGCTCTAAGTAATTAAATTTTTCACCAGGTATATAAAACAGTATAGAAAGTACTCTTAAATTCTATGAATTAGGATTTTATCCAAATGAATAAACTACAGAAATTTGGAAGTCCCACTGCTGTGCCTGCAACCTACTGATACCATCATTTGAAATCACTGTTTTCTATTGCAGTGATTCTTCATAATTTACTTAAAAACTGTAAGACATAACTTTGTCCAGGGAAGAGGCTGGATCAGAACCAGAGGCAATGTCCTTTCTGATGAATATGGGGTGTTAAGACATTCCAACTTCAGATCTTCTGTTTTCCATGTTCAGGTAAAAGTCATTAGTTTGTTACATATAAACAAAGGTATGGGTGAGAAAGAGCAGATTTCCAGTTGTGTGCCACATGGAAATGAAGTATTGGTAGCTGTTCTTGGCATATTGGTCTGCATTGTGTGTTCCCTGAGCAAAAAGTATCCTCACAATAGACAAATTGTCATCCACAAATTAAAAAAGAAAGAAGGATACTTAAAATCTCTCCTGGTTGTATAGGTTTATGGATAGTGGAATCCATTTCTGGTGAGCAAAATTAAACTGCTCTAATGAGAACCATTTTGGGACTTATGAATTTATGATATAGCATTTAAGTGTTCAGCTCAGTCTTGCTTTGCAAAGCCCATCTTCACCTAAACTCCATATAATTTAATCTAGAGCATGCATTTGCATGATAAAGTACAGGAAACTCCACTGGTAAAGTATGCTGGAAATCTCCACTGGTGGAGTATGTTTGGCTGGTGAGATATGCAGCTCAGCAAGAACATGAGACATCCAGATCCTGAAATACACATTCTGCTAAATAAAGTTTTGTAAATTGTCAACAGTTAATGTGTAACACATCCTTTAAGGTGTAGTCTGTTGAAACATTTAAAAATAAAATGGATCAACAAAACACACATCTTCGCGACTAAAATTTGCAAAACAAAATTCTATGCATCCTTAAATTAAAATATACTATTTCAGCTATAGTATGAATAAGAATTTAGACAGAAAAATGTACATAAATCAATGAAGAATCAGCTGACAGTGTGATTTGATATATGCATTATATAACTTGATCACAAAATTAAATGAAATATTAAATGACAGAATATGTTATTTAGATGAATCATTAAAGAACACTAAGAAGATTGATAATTGATTCTTTGGAGGAACTGATAGTCTAAGCAACTTTTGAGAGAACCCAAAGCTTCACACTAAGTCACCTTTACTGCCATTGCCATTGCAAGGAGCACTGTTTCATTCTGTATCTACACAGGAGCACCAAGATTTGACAAACTTGATAAAGTAAAATAGCGTGCTTGAGATTTAGTGCTGAAGATTTGCCTCACTTTTCTGTCCATTTTGGTTCTCTCATCTGCTTTCATGACATGGCACATGAGTCTCTAAGGATTGTCTGACTGCTCACAAAATCAGCTGAGAAGACTCGGGAAACTTCTAAAAGAAGTCAACACTAAATGAGGAAAACAAGATTTCTCTGCCCTTAGCTAAGGAGGCAAAATGCAGTGTCTTTTGCTTTCCATTTACCTGGGGTTGCTCCCCCCTGGTATTCAGTGCCCCTTTGATTTCTACAAAGTCTGTAGGCTGTATTTTTTGCTCTTAGAAGTGAAGAAGGCCAGTACAATAGAAGTAAGCCTGCTTTTGGGGGATTGCAAGTCCCTCCCATGTCAAGCATTTGAAGTTCTTCAGAAGGACTGTTTGCCAACAGGTCTGAAGAATTTTCTCAGGGAAAAGACAACTTTAGCAAAATTGGCAAACCTCAGATTTCCTTTGATATTCTTTGGTTTTGTTTCTGTTGTGGTAATGATAGTGAAATAATTTGTAATGTATTAGACTTGTATTTGCTATGATAGGAGATTATATATTCTTCCTAGTGATAAAGATTCTTCCTGTGAAGAAGTGATTATATGGTGATAATTAGTGATAATATATTCTTCCTGTGATCTTCTTTGATACCTTTGCCTTCCTTTTGATTGTAGGATTAATATTATTGTATCTTTTCAGATCATTCTTCAGCTGGGATTATGCATAAGACATCTTGAATTTCCCTTCCTTGCAAACTGTGTACCAGCATAGCACTGAAGTGAAAAGTAAATCATCAGTCTCATGAGGAAGCCAAGTCAACCCTGATTTTACATAACTTATGTAACCTCAGATAACCAGACTGGTGATTTTCTCACAGGATACCACTGTGCTCCAAAATGTCCATTGAGCAAATGTGATATAAAGAGGCAAGGAGCTACTAACTACTCGGGGCACTTGTTTGCTGCATGAGAAAGTTGTTACTGTAAAACATAGTAAGTTATTTTCATTGAATTTCAAAATATGAGTGCAGCACATGGGATCAATTACTTTCTTCTGGGCTATTCTGTTTCCTGTAGCAACAAACTGTTCAGGAAGTTTAGGCTGTAAAGTCAAGCAAAACACACAATGATGCTTATAGAATAGCCTCTTGTATTCAAGGCATCTGGAGCTGGAGGGGATGCCCTTGTCCTAAACACCCTTTTCCTGAATCTCTGCCAACTTCTAAAACTGAATTGAGCTCCACAGTGCAATACATACTGCTGCATGAACCAGCTCTATTTTTTTTTAACCTACCCCATGTTTTTTCACACCTCCCATTTTTCTACTACAAAATATAGAGAGCAATACTTACTTCATATTTCTTTTTGTTGTCTCCTCTCTGAGTTACAGTTATTTCTTTTTTGGCAGGCACTCAAAAATCATTGCTGTACTTTCTTGTATCTACATCTAATTCTAATCTAACCCTTATTGGATATTTGGAATGAAAGTGAGTCACTTAAGTGAGCTGCTGGCAATAGACATCACATCAAAGGGTTTTATTGATGATTTCTCACAGAACTGCCTGATATTGCTGCTCTCAGAAAGGAGTTGATGAGTACTTCATACTTTGGACCCTTTTGTTCCAGCTCACAGCTGCACAGAGCAGCATGTAGGGACTGTTTTTCAAATATTTTACTGAATTCAAATCTTTGAGCTTTTCCCCGGTCTGAATGAATTATCAGCTCTTCTCATCAGCCTTCCTCCTCATCTTCCCTGAAACCATTCTGGGGATGAGAGATCCTGTTCCAGAAGTCTCTGTACAGCACAGACTCTTGTTGAAATCAAGATATTTGTCAACAGTAAG
Organism: Peucedramus taeniatus; assembly: GCA_013400575.1. NCBI lineage: Eukaryota > Metazoa > Chordata > Aves > Passeriformes > Fringillidae > Peucedramus > Peucedramus taeniatus. The sequence continues at coordinate 11,609 of WBNO01004098.1, forward strand.
GTTTGTCAAAAAGCTGCCTCAAAGGTGACTGACAGTCTGTGGGATGCTTTTGTCCTGTGATTCTGCTGCATTTTCTTGCAGGAGTGCCTAGTGTCCAACAAGGATGAATAAGTGGATTTGTCTGATTGGGATAACTTTTTGGCACAAGTGGTTTGTCAGAAATCAGCACCATTTGACCTCTGGACAGAGTACTCTGGGAAAGTGAAGGCTGAAGAGTGAAAGAGTAGAGAGTACTGTGGTTGAGAAGACACAAGTAAAGCAAGAAGTGAAGGGCAGGAGGACAGAAAGGCAGAGCAGGAGACATGGAAAGGCAAATTCAGGTAACAGTGCTTCACAGGAAGCTGTGAACAGTATTGAGACTCCAATGTAATTTTTCTTTACCAATTGCAGTCATTCTACATGTATAGTTCTGAGAAAAAATACATCCCAGATATGTAGAAGATTGTAGACTCTAGGCTAGATGATATATGGACTGGCTGCTAACTATAGGTGGTTGCAAATAAGATGAATATTTTCATCTTTCCTGATGGAGAATGCACCCGAATTACTGCAAAGTCCACCTTTGTCTGTAATGAAGACTCTCTTCCTGTGTATTGAGGACTTGCAGAGGATAATTTGCACACATGAGTTCTCTTCAAGCTGATTCCTTGGGTTGCTGATCTTGAAACAGTTTCCACAAAGAACAGTAGTTGAAATACAGGACTAAGTCTAGTCCCAGTCTTTACATAAAACAGATTTTTCTGGCCCTAAATGGTTAGTGCGATATATTTAAGAATATAAAACCGATTTTCTATATTTGGAATTAGACCAGAATAAATAAAAACCAAAATATGCCTTGTGCTGCATAGTTTATAATTGAGTTTGCTTCCATTTCTTCTGTCTTGAACATATAGATTATAAATTAATGGAGCAGCAGAGTGAAACAGAGTAGAAATACTGCAATAAAAATAAACACTTTGTGTCTTCCTTTCTCAAAGTTATCATCACTGCAGAAGATAGTTATTAAATCTCAAAATACTAATTTAATTGCTTGAGTAATGATAGCTTACTGATTCTGAGAGTTGCAAAGATTTTTTTAAAAAGATGCAATGCTACTCTTCTTTATTCAAAAGCAAGCTGCAATGTTGAATTTTCATGCAAACAAACCTTTTATCTGTTAGGTAAAAAATAAAAATTCTATTGTTTCACATCTTATATGTAATTAATTTAAAAATTTTAATGTATCTTTTACATATCTGTAACCTTAATATTATTTTTTCTTCTGTTAATGAAATTGACCTTTTTTTTGTTGATACTTTTGTGCCTTGATAAATTGTTTGAAAACCAGCAAAACCAACCAAAAAATTCAGCATGCTTGACATTTGAACTGCAGAAAAAGACAGTATTAAAATCCTGATATTTTCCTTTTTATTGATTAATTTCATAACTTTTTTGCCAACCACAACAGGCTGACATTCACTCCATGGTTCATCAGGCGTGCTCAGAGGTAAGGGTATCTTTTTTGGGGGGGGTCAGAGGTTCACCAGACAGATATCCAAACACTTACAACTCTTTTTCTTTTTTTTTTTTTTTTTTTTTTTTTTTTTTTTTTTTTTTTTTCTATCTTTGCATATATTTGGGGTTCTTTATATTTTGTTGATTGATTATATATATATATGTATGTATATATCTATATATATCCTGCTTGGAAAAAGTATCCTGGCATGAAGTGATGCTCTAATGTCCGTGATAAATCTGTGTTTTATTCTTGGAATATTTTCATTTTTAGCAAAATCTGTTTATGACCTGAATCAGGACTATGACTCAGTTTAGCATTTATTTCCCATCATCAACCACAAGTACCCATGTACTGCTGATGGTTCCCCTTGAATATCAGCCTCCTTTTCTGTTTTTGTGGTGAGTTCATGAAACCCTGGATATAAATATAAATGTGTTTTGTGTCCAAGTTGACATGTTTTAAAATCTGTCTTTAATCGATTGATTAAAACAGCAGTGCATGAAAAAGAAATAGATTAAGAGCAGCACACATGACATAAGTATTTGGGTTCTTAGTAAATCATTACAAATATGATCCACAGAGCCACTACTGGCATACAAACTAGGCACAACAAGGATTTTAATGAGTTCTGAAAGGGTAATTAATTCATATTCTTGAAGCATTATCTAAATGTGTTGAAACTGAAAAGAACCAAACAAATAACCAGAAAATAAATAAAATAATTACAATGTTTGTGTGAGAAAATACTTAGACTACATAGAATATAAAAATAATTAAACTGCATGGCTACCAGAGGAGTTTTCTGCAATGCGGATAATGTCCTAGGGAAAACTTTTATAAAAATTAGAACTTCTGTAATGAACATGATGTCCAAAATGAATAATTTAGCAGCAAAAGAAGGGAACTAGCATGGTTTGGGTACATTTATTGATCAGTCAGTCCTGAGTAAGAAGGCATTTTAGACAAAGCTATTATAATCAATAATTTGTGTAACAAGAGCATTTATTTTGATGGCAGTGCTTTCCTCTCCTTGAAGGGAAATTTTTATTATTATGGTTTTCTTCAAAAGGCAAAAATATCAACATTTGAGTCAATTTAATAAATTAAAATGAGTACAGTATTCAAATCTAAAACATTTCTTTATGACATCCTTCTTTTACATCTCTCAGCTGACACCCCTTATTGCTTTCACCATCACCACTAGCACCAGAATCTTCCAGTCTTAGTTCTGCTTTTCTGTACCAGTTTGACATCCAAAATAAGTCATTACTCATCCATCTTTCTTGTTTCTACAAGTCATACAACTTGTTTCACTCTATAAATCTGTTAACAGCTGACAATGCTCTGCTCTACATTTTCTACTGTAGGAAGTCTCAGATATTGAGCATTTAAAAGCAAGTCTTGCTAAGTCAAAGTCCAGGAGTTGTTCAAGTTAAGAAGGAATAAAATGTCAAACTTTATATTCTTGCTTTCATGAGCAGCAAAGCTTTCCACTATTTACATTTCTGTGGGTAGTGCAAATTGTAATTCTGAATGATTACCAGGGGAGAAAGATAAAATCCATATGCAGCTCTCAGAGAAATAAATCCTGTTTTCATGTAATGAGGTCAGAGGCAGAATCTTCAAAGTCATTCTGTTTTTTGGAAGTCTTTCACAAAAAATATTATTCTTTCTGTCATGTTAATAGATTGACAGAACATGATTTGCTTGTGGTCAGCATATTAACTCAGTTAGAAAAGGAAGATTTATGTCTTTGATTTGTCCATTTGGGGTCTTTGTGGGATTCCTAGAAGGATTATCCAAATATTTACAGGAGGAAAATAAAACCTCCCATGAAAATGATTTCTTGTAACATTTATGGCAGCCAATAACCAATATTGGCTAAATAAAGGAATTAAAAAATGGTATCTTATGAAGAAAAATTAATGAGCAAAATATTCCCAAAAGAGAAGAGTTTTTTAATTTGAAAGAGGTCATCTAATTTCAATCTTCACAGGTATTGGAAGTCAAAATAAAGGTGTAGGCTATGCAGGTCTCTCCTGTCCTTTTAGTTTTGTATTGCTGGTGTGGCATTATTATAATTAAAAGCTGAAGCCTGTTTTCTGTACCTAATATGGGAAATAACTGCTTTGATTATTTTAAGCAGCTAAAATTTGCATTGTACTAATAAGACTAGTGTTTCTGTTTTCTTATTCTATTTAACTTGCAATTTAAATTTTTAGGGCTATGTCTCTATGTATTTAAGAGAGGAAGGTGATGCCTGTATACCTTTTCATGATAAAATATTTGATTTATAGACCTACTCACATTTGTAATTAAAAAGAAGTCTAGAAAAAAAAGAATAATGTTCACCTTATCCTAATATGGCCACCACTACTGCTGGTGTCATGCATTTAGTGATGCTAATGTAGCATTTGGGAAACCATTTGGTGAAAACCTGTTAAAAGAAATAACTCCTTTTTCATTAATCCACTCATGTTTCTAAAAAATAAATTTGACCTCTCTGAGGTCATCTAAAAAACCACACTTGTAGTCATTTTGTTTTCAGTTGTAAAAGCTTTCTGCTCACACTTTCAGTAAGGTGCTTTTCTGTTGTGTTTTCTTTTTCTCTACTATTTAAAGTGTGAAAAGTCACTCTGAAAAAGATGAAACTTTCTTTGTTTGCTTCTTGTAGGATACACAAAGAACAGTTTAAGGACATATTTGAAAAGAATCTTAAAATTTTGAAGACAAAATGTTTTCCTGAAGTATGAACATAATAATAGATGAAATGAAAGACACTGAAAATATTAATTTCTATTTCAAGATATAATGCCCACTATTCATTACTCACTTTCTGAGGATTGTAAAACTGATTTCATGTATCCTAATTTAAAAAAAAAAAAAAATTAGAAAACTGGGATTTCTGGAGCACTTATAATGCTGTCTTCTAGATATATCTTGAAGTGTTTGTGCAGTGGCCAAATGTAAAGAGGAAGTATATTTCTTGCATCTTAATATCTTCAGAGTAAAATACAGTAACGAGTTTGTATAGAAATACAAACAACCTAAAACAGAGAGGATTTTAGATTAAACAAAACAACATGATGTCTGTCTTGTGAAGAAGAGTTTGATGTCATAGTTTTTAATAGAAAAATGCTTCTGATTGCATATTTTATTTCTATTTATTAAAGAGATATAGAAGGAATAAATAAAAATATAGAAGGAATAAAAGAAAATATATTTCATTTTGAAGTTTTAGCAGAATGAATATTTCTACTCTAATCTATTCAGATCCAGCAAAATCTATTGGAGTCCAGCTGAATAAAACAAGAGTTACTCTTTTTCTTGAAATTAAGTACTTCACCCACTCTGGGGATGGAGATCTTAGTATTTTGGCTTAATCAATGTCCCATTGAACTCAGTAAAAAAATTCTTCCTTCACTTGATTCTTACAATTAGCCAAGAAGTTTAATGTCTCTTAATGGAACATCAAGCATCACCTCCTGCTGAATGTAAATTGACCATTTATCTTTTGCTTTTGTGATAATTGTGTGCTCATTTACAACTCCTTCCCTCAAAATATATTACTTAGTATTTATAATAATGGCTTACTTTATGATGAGCTTCAAAGGTTTGAAAGTAGTTTAATGAAATAATTCAACTGCTGATGGGTAAAGCCATTATTACTCTCCAGAGGGTATTTGTAGCCTTTTTATAATTAATTTAACTAAAATGACCAAAGATGAATGTGAGGTTTTCCTTAACAGGAATATTAGTAATAATGTACTGAAGCAAGCATGTTCAGGAAACATGATTGTCTACTGGATAACAAGATTATCCCTTGCCAAATTCACCCTGTAAAGAAACAGGCTTAATTTGCAATAAAGGAAAAGACTGTGACCACTACAGTTCTGAGCAGATTTTGATTGCAGCAATGTTGCCTTTTGGACGAAGTGGAATTTGAAAAGTTAGGGAGTTAGGGGTCAGAAAAGTTGTAAAGCATCAAATAAGACTAATATTAAAAAAAGACTTTGCTATATATTAAGTAAGATGCAGTTTACTTTTAACCCTTCTCCAGATACATTTATTTTGAATATTTTCAGCACTTTGAGATTATGTTTTTTATGGAGTGTTTGATTGAACAGAATTTTCAGACATAAAGAAAGGAGCAAAGGTCCAGGGAGGTGATTGTGGCTCTCTAGTACATTTTTGTGAGACCCCACCTGGAGCACTACATCTGGGTGGGTGTCCCAGCATAAGAAGGACATGGGCCTGCTAGAATGAGTTCAGAGGAGAGTGAGGGAAATGCTCAGAGGGCTGGAGCACCTGTGCTATGAAGGCAGGCTGGGCAGAGAATGTGTTCAAGTTGGTTTAGGGAGAGATGCCTGTGCCCGAATTGAGGCGGAAATGAGACCATATGATGACAACATCCAGATTATATTAACATGGACTTTATTTAACAAGAAATGTGAAAAAGAGAGATGGAAAAAATAGAAAAGAGCTCTCAGAGAGGGATAAAGAGAGCTGAAGCCAATCTATTGGAACTAGATTATCTTTGAGGTCCTGCCCAAATGAAAACATTCTGTCATGCTAGACGATGTGCATTTTACCTTGATAGTACAGTAATAATAATAGCAATTCATCTTCCTCTTTTTCTTCTTCTCCTTCTTCTTAGTATTTACTTCTACTGCTACTTTATCTTCTACATAACTCATTCTTTTTCTTTTTCTTATTCCTTTTCTTATCCCTATATCTATTCTTATTCTTTGTTTTCTTTCTCTTGTTTTAATTCCCATTCTTTTCTCTATTCATTTCTTCTTCTTCTTCTTCTTCTTATCCTTCTGTTCTTCTTGTCCTTCTCCTCTCCTTCTTCCTCTTATTATTAACTTCTACTACTATTTTAGCTTCTACATTAACTTTTTTTCTTTTTTTTCTTATTCCTTTTCTTATTCTTATTCTTTGTTTTCTTTTTCTTATTTTAATTCTTTTTCTTATTCCTATTCTTTTCCTTTTTTTTTTCTTTTTTTCTTCTTTTTCTTATTCTTCTATTCTCCTTCTCCTTCTCCCTCTTAGTATTTATTTCTACTACTATTTTATAAACTCATATCAACTTATTCTTTTTTCTTTTTTTTTTCCTTATTCCTTTTCCTATTCTTATTTTTATTCTCATTCTCATTCTTATTCTTTGATTTCTTTTTCTTACTTTAATTCTTATTTCTATTCCTTTTCCTATTCTTTTCCTTTTTTTTTTTATTTTTCTTCTTGGTTTTTTTTTTTTTTTCTATTCGTATTCTTTTTATCAGCAGTGGGCCCTAATCCTCGGGCCGTGGCACCAGGCAGGGGCAGTGGAACAGGCTGCGGAGCACCCGCAGTGCCTGCTGTGTGCCAACCTCTGGCACCTGCTCCTGGAAGGCAGGACAGGCCGTGTGTCCTCTGGGGGCCAGGGCTTCCACATGGGGAGATGCACAGAGCCGGTCTCCAAGGCACGGCCCAGATGCCCCAAGCTCAACCAAAGCCTCACGAGGGACCTGCACAAAGAACCTGCCTCCTGTCAAACCTGCCGGTTTTCGGTCTCTGTTTCCATCTTCACAGAGTTCCAGGACGCTTCTCTTGTCCCACTCGTCGTCCTCTTGCAGCAAGGGCTTGGCCCCAGTGCTCTGTTCCCAGTTGTCCTGTGTGACGTCTTGGTCACTATCACTTGCCCAGCTGGACTCCACGGAGGGTCTCTTACCATTCCCTCTGGACAATTCCTGGCCAATTGAGTCTTCCTTTTGAGAAAGCTCTTGGCCAATGTACTCTTCCCAATCCGACACTTCTTGGCAGCTGCCGACATCTCCGTGGGACAGCTCATGCTCACTGTATTCATCCCAGTCAGACAGATTGTGGGAGCTACTGACTTGTCCTTGGGCAAGGCGTTGCTCTGTGTATTCTTCCCAATCTGAAACTTCTTGGTAGCTCCCAACATCACCATGGGACGGCTCTTCCTCAGCGCCTTCATCCAAATCGGAGAGCTTGTCGTGGCTACTGGCTTCTTCTAGGGAGAGCTCCTGTTCGTTGATGGCTTCCCCTTGGGACCCTTTGTGGTAGCTGCTGGTTTCTGCTGGGGACAGCTCCTGCTCAATGCTGGCTTCCCCTTGGGACCATTCCTGTTGGCTACTAGATTCTTCTGAGGACAGCTCTTGCTTAATGTTGGCTTCCCCTTCGGATCCTTCCTGGTGGCTACCAGATTCTTCTGAGGACAGCTCCAGCTCACTGCTGGCTTCCCCTTGGGACTGTTCCTTGTAGCTACTAGACTCTGCTGAGGACAGCTCCAGCTCAGTGCTGACTTCCCCTTGGGACCATCCCTGGTAGCTACCAGATTCTTCTAGGGACAGTTCCTGCTCACTGCTGGCTTCCCCTTGGGACCCTTCCTGGTGGCTACTGGTTTCTTCTAGGGACAGCTTCTGCTCACTGAAGGCATCCCTTTGGGATCCTTCCTGGTAGCTACTGACTTCTACTTGGGAAAGCTCCTGCTCAGTACAGACTTCCCCTTGGGACCCTTCTTGGTACTTGTTGATTTCTCCTTGGGACAGCTCTGTGTGTTCCTCATCTTTGCACTGAGATGCTCAAGCTCCTCAGCCAAGGTCCCCTTCTCACTCTCTTCCTCTGCCAGGACTGACCCCCTGTGCACCTCCTTCAGCTGCTCCCTGAGTGCCTGGGCTCCCAGTGGGCTGGGCCAGGAGCGGGGGGGCAGCAGGGGCTGTGCTGGGCAGAGCTTAGGTTCTCTTCCCTTTGTCCTGGAGCTTCTGCTTCCAGTTCTGCAGCCATACTTTGCTCCAGGTTCCCCTGTCCCTCTGGCTGCTGGTCAGATGCCTGGACCTCAAGCACAGCCTCGAGCACCACCTCAGAGCTAATGTGCCCTGCTAAATCCAGCAGAGCCTGGCTGCAGACTGGGAGACTGCATGGGGCAGGGACTGGGCGCTCTGTCCCTGCCAATGGCAGGTCCTCACTGTGAGCAGGAGAACCTGGAGCATTTTCCACCTCGAATGCCAGAGGCTCTGGGGGCTCCTCCACCTCCTCAGCAGCTCCAGCCAGAGCAGCAGCAGCTGCCAGCTCATCTTCTGTGGGACTCTGTGGGGCAGGAGAGGCACTGGGCAGCTCACGGGCTGCCTCTGCTGCCATCTGGGTGCCCACACTGCTGGGAGAGCCAGGCCCCTGCTGGGCACAAGTCTGGGCATCCCTGTCCTTCTCTGAGTGTAAGGGTTTGTCATAGATCTTGTACCTGACACTTTCTCCCCATTGAGACAGCCCCTGGCTGCTGACACTTTCTTCCCTTTGGGACAGCTTTTGGTTGCTCCCATCTTTTTCCCATTGGCGCAGCTGCTGGACATTGTAGTCTTTTGATTGTGTTAGCTCCTTTTCCCTGTTGTCTCCCTCTTGGCACAACTCTGTCTCTCTCTTGTCTCCTTCCCCTTGGTACATGTGCAGATGAACTTGTACATCTTTTTCCAAAGGATAAGGTTCCTGATATCCCTCCCCTTCCCACAGAGACAACTCTTGGTATGTCAGATCTTCTTCCAGCTCGGACAGCTCTTGGGATGTCTCATCCTCTTCGTCCCATTGGGAAAGCTCCTGGACAGTCACACTTTCTTCCCAGTGATACATCTCCAGCTCTTGCTGTGTTCCATCTCCCCACTGGACTCTCACACCTACCTCACACTGATGCTGCTCTTGGTGTCTCACAACTTCACATGGGGAAACTTCTTGCTGTTGGCAAAACTCTTGGACTGTCATCTTTTCCCAAAGGCAAAGGTCTTGACTGGTAACATGTCCCCATTGGGAAAGCGCTTGATCAATGTCATATTTCTGCTCTTCCTCCATATCGGCAAAGGCTCCCTCCTCCTGTGAGTCTTACAGGGGCAGGCCTGAGCCACTGCCCTCTGAGGGCCTGCTTTTCTAGCCAGATGGGCAAGGGCTGGGTGCCTGGGAGCGGAGGCTCACCTTGTCCTCCTCCGTGTCTGATCTCCTGGAACACAGAGCGGGATCCCGGGAGCTGCTTCCTCCTGAGTGAGCAGGTCTCCAGGAACTGGGCAGTGCCGGGCCCTGTGCCCCTTATGAACCCCCTGCAGGGCTCTGCCATGTCACAAGGACCCCTGGGCATCACAATGTCCCACATCACCTGAGGCCCTGATACCACATGCCTGTGTAACAAAGGGCCACGCCCAGCACCCCTTCAGCAGCCAAACCCACTGGAAGTGGCCTGAAGGAGCCCCTGGACTGGTGGCCTTCTAGCCCCTTGTTATGATCCACTTATTAAAATGATCAGAAATGCATCTGCCTGAATTAGGGTGCAAATGAGACCATATGCCAAAGTCAATATTATGGGTTTTATTCAACAAGAAATGAGAGACAGAGAGAGAGAGAGAAAAAAAAAGGTGGGGGGAGAGAAAGCATGACAGAGACATATTAATTAGAAAACCTCACCACTCCAAGGATGCCAGCATGGATGCTCTCCATCAGATCTTCTTGGTGCTGAGGGTCCCCTGCAAATATGGAGCTCAGTGGGCTGATAGACACCTGGGCTGTGTGGTAATGCCCAGGAACCTCCCCTGGAGAGGGCAAGTTTGGCACAGTCTCTGGCAGCAGACTCTGGATCTGTTGCATCCCTTTGCATCGGGAGCAGAGCTCTGCTGCAAGGCCTCAGCAATGAGTCTGGGCAGCGCTTTGGGGGTGTTTGATGGGTTATGGCACCTCCTCAGCTGCCCCTCACGGGAATGTCCCCTTGATGTGGCCTTCCTGGGGTGGGGTTTTTACAGCTGAGCCAGTTTGTGTGAAGGAGGATGGGTGTTCACTGCCCGTGAGCAGAGGTTACACTGCACCCCCAGAACTCTCCTCCTCCCTTCCTGGCTGTGGGGCAGTGTGTGCGAAGGTGGCCTCAGCAGAGGCTACGGCCTGCCCCAGCCCCAGCCTGGCCCCAGCTGATTTTGAGGACAGCTGCTGGGTTTGGCTTTCTTGTGGGTACATTCTCCTGCCTTAGTCTTGTTTCCTTGTCCCTAGACCAGAGGTGATTGAACCAGAGGTGATTGAACAATAGTGTCACCTTTATTGTATCTCAGGTTCTGTTAGGCAGCTCAAGTCTCGTCCCAGAGCTGCAGCCAGGTAAAGGAGGGGTGGGCTTGGGTGGTCTCAACCTCTTTATTCTTAATGGTCAAAACTCCTTCCTAGCAATGTTTAAGCCATTACCCATAACATATCTGTCTGACACCCAGAAGCAAGTCTGTTTATCTTGTGCCACACTCAGGAGTTGAACAGGTTTGATACATGATAAGCAAAGAGTACAGTCATTGAAAGTGCAGAAATTAAATTAAATGTGCTTGTGTGTATCATTTAACTCAAGATTATGAGATCCAGCTACCACCTAGAACTCTTTCCAAATATTTTTGAATATGTATATGAATACTGTCATTCTCACCAGTATATTTTCCTCTTGAGGTGCAATGTTATTGACAGTGGACAAGAACACTTTTCCATAGTTGATTTGTCCCACTTCAGCACTGAGCAATTCAGTGTAATGAAAGAAAGAAAATACACCTGCAGCCAGTGTCCCTCACAGCATTATATGCTTTTTAATCACATATTATGGCTTAATAGAGGACTGCAAAGTCATCAGCACAAAAGAAATACAGACCTGAAGGCAAGATTAAAGAAATGACACATATCCAACAGACAATACGTGCCACAATTTTTCCATGGGCCAGACACTAGGATTTGGGTCATAGGGTGAATTTGTATACTGGGATGAGGGGGTGGTGAGGGAAGAAGGATAACACAGGGAATAACACAGGTCAAGGCTACAGAAAGAAAGAAGAATAAATTGAAGGCAAAGGAAAAAAGGGACAGAAATCAGAGGCTGTTGAAAATGACACACTGGGATTGAGATAAGAGATCATTTAAATGGACCAAGAGACACAAATGAAAGAGTGATGGCTATGTTAGGCAGGTAACGATAGGTACACCCAGCTGTGTTCCCCCACATCTTCCACTTGGAAAAAAAAAAAAAAAAAAAAAGAAATAAACCAGTTTTAAAACTAACATTAAGTCTAGCCTGAAGGTGTTTACAGCCTTTTTTTTTTTAATTAATTCACAAGAAGAAAAAACAAAATTTTTTGACACTTCTATTTCACTTTCTCTTCTCTGTGTGGGGTCCATCTTCACATTACCCAGATATTGTATAAGAAAACAGGCTGGTCTGAAAGAGAAATGTCCCATGGCTCTTAAGTCCAGATATAATTCATGTGGGTAGGGAGCTAGCAAGATATGAGCTGTAAAAATCATTTGCAAAATGTGCCAAACTCTGGCTGCCTGCACTTTAAACAGCAGGTTATCTTTGTTTCTGGTAACAGACGTACCTTTTGTGTACCTCAGGAGCCTTTTCACTTGTTTGACTGGATTTGTCTTCCTATAAATCCATCTCAATAAGTAAGACATCTGTCTGGGAATTAATCCAGTGTTTTTGATTAAACATGTTTGTTTTTTGATTAAGCATGTTTATTTTTTTGTCCTCATTCTTATTCCCTCCTGGTTGTAGAAGAGGAAAACCAAAACTCATGGCAGAACCCACCCAAACCTTAGTGAATTCTAAACAGACAATCTTTCATGTCATTTAGCAATGTAAATGAGTATTAGATGCAATAGAAATTATATTTAACTGTGTTATTAAGCTTTTTATCTGCGAAAGTACATTGAAAAGGGCATGTGATAAGACTGTTGTGTCTTCTGTAATTATCTACCTGAGTGAAACAAACAAAAGGCCTGACAATTCCCAATTAGGATATGACCCGTATTTGGACTATGAACATTCTCCAGGATTAAAGAATTTGTGGGCCATATCATATGAAGCAGTCTCATTTTCCATACCTTCACTATGGCCAGTGGAGCTAGGGAAGTTTACAAGGGTGGAAGAATTGACCAAATGTCTATGTGGTAGATAAAATGATATTTTATTCTCATTATCCTCAATGTCAGCACATATGGCACTTCTATGTGATGCAATTCCCTTAACACACAGCAAATATTTACTCAACTCCTCTCTTTGCTTGAGCTGGACCATGGGAGACCAGCTGCCATCATCAATCAATTCATCAAGTATAAGGGTTTTGACCCTTACTTTATAAAAGCCCCTGATTGAATAGGTTTCTTCATGAGACAGTGTCCAAATTCAACAGAATAATGATTCTTATGTCACTTGTAGTACTCGGCAGTAATATTTTACAGTCTTTGGAAAAATCACTGGTAGTATGAACCCTGTTAAGAATTTCAATTTATTTTGGAGGTGGGAACAGGGCTGAAGGATACCTTTATGGTACGGAGACTCTGTATGCTTTTAAATGTGAATATAAAAAGTATGATTACTTCCATTTCTATTTTAAATAAATATTGAATGCCAAGTGTACCGAGGTGCTTGATATGTAATATGAGATGTGAGACCCTCCATTCTGCTGACAGTAACAAAGGCTACTCTGAAATCCAGAAGTCTCAATGCCTTGAAAAATTCATTCTCTCAGAGTTTTGTTTTATAAAACATATATAATTCAATGGCACTGGATGGCAAAACTACAGTGGCAAATTATAAGAGTTATGAAAAATTCTCTTTGAAGCTAATATCAAGCCATCAAAAAAATGGCATGCTCCTGACCCTTTCTCCAAAGTGTAAATTAGCAGCCTAATGGTAATATTCAAATGTAAGCTCCTTTTGATGAAAATAATATAGGAAAGTGCTTCCCTACTGTGAATCATCCTAACATGAGAAATAGTTTGGGTACTGTGATCTCTGCAAAGTGCACAGCAAGCTGGCAAATATGGAAATAAAAGATGAAAGCAATTTTGTGCATCTCTTGCCAATGTTTTATTCCCTTTTTAGTTATTACATAAAATCCAAATATCTCAAAGCCCTTCTCTATGGTGCTATAAAAACAAATTACTTGTCTTACCAATTAAATGTTTTCATACAAAAAACTGTAGTGATGAATGTAAATTAAAGTATGCAATATACTGACCATGCTTAAGAATATTTTTGCAAATATTTTCGTCTATCAAAAATAGGTGCTTTTTCTGAAGCATTAAAATTTACATAAAAAAGAAAAAAAGGCACTGATTTGAAATAGTATTATTAAAGAATTGTAGTTATGCAAAATCTTCTCTTCCATGATTGTATATTTTGGGAAAAAAGCTTTTAAAAATCCTTAAGCATAGGGAAAGCAGATTTTTTGATTTGTCACACCCAACTAAGACCACTCAGGGCAAAGGTTGTGCAGCTTAAAATTCCTCAGTGCTGGAAAATCCCTTTTTCACTACTAAGAACTTTATTGCATTATGCTAGTTACTTTTTTCTCTTTTTGTGAGGAAAATAAACTATTTGTTGCCATATGTGCTAATATCCTTAAGATCGTCCCCATGTGTAACGCAGACAGCTGTGCCCTTCCCATCATTAATTTTGCTTGCTTGCTTTCATTCACTTTTGGTGGACACATCTACTAAAACGTATGCTTTTAATCCAATGTTGACCCAGCTTACTTTCCAAGATTGCTGATAAGATTGAAAAGAATTGCAATAAACAAAAAGTGGATATTCATGTTGCATTTTTATCTTCACAATTCCAAGGGAGAGGTGAGAGCATTCTTGATGATTCATTAAATTATTTCTGCAGAATCTTTATCTGACTTGAAAGCTTCCTCTCCTGAGGACAGATCTTTCACCCACATATGACTGATGCTCAGAAGTACTCTTAAAATCAAGGATGTTCTGCTTTGGACTAAAACTCACTTAGTTTGTTATTGCTAATAATTTATAAATAACCTTGTATATGTCTTAGAGTAAAATGAACTGCTAAAAATGAGATTTTACAATGATCAATAGAATTTGTGTTGGTTGCTATTACAAGCTATTTTATAGCTTGTCGCCCTGAAATTTTCAAGTTTTCTCAAGCCTTCTGATGTTTGCATTTTTGCACAGAACTTTCTCACAAACTTTAAGTAAATAACTTATTGTTTTCCTTCTTTTATGGGGGACAAGCAGCCTGATGGACTGTTGGGTTGACATTGAGGGGGTGGCACTGTCACCCTCCAAGGAAACTGGCGTTTCAGGAAGATATAAATATAGAGTCAAATTTTTTAAAAAACAGTTTTTCATTTGCCTTGAACAGAACTACTCCACCTCGTGTGTATTGTGTCCTACAGTGACAATAGCTCTTTAAATCTTCCGTGTTCTTTATCCCAATATATTCTTCAGAGCAGCATTTTTGGGTGCATAACTGTAATTAGCTGAAGGCTCTGATCCACAATAAAATCTGAGGATTTGGAACCAAAAGACAACAAAAATGCTCAGCTGAGAACTTGAACTTGGAATCAACCTTAGACTTTGGTCATTGGCAAATGTAAGTAGCCTAAGGTAGTTATGGAATTGAACTGATATTTCTCCTCTTCAGCTAATGTTATTGCACTCGTTGACATATTCCAGATGAAGTACTTTGGTAGTCCAGCAATCACTAATTTTGGTAGGATCTCTAAAGGACCTCCTTAATTACAGTTGAGAACAACCCTCCAGAAAGCTCCAGGCTCTGTTCTATGCAGATGATCTGTATGCATGCATGGTTGAGTAAGTGGTTTCAGTCTCCTTTACAATGGGGAGAAAAGAGTTTATTATTAGTTAAATTGTATCTTGGATCTCTGAGTCACTACACTTTACTGATGGCTAAGGTGCTTGTGCACAGATGTTGTGGAGTGTAATGAACTAGGTATTTAAAGGTTAACAGCACTGTGGATGTTTACACATTAATTTTCTGTACATTAAGGTTATGTGGCTGCACTAGCAAGGTTTCTTATAATTTAGTTAATGGTGATGATAAAACCTTTTGAATTGGTTAAAGAATGGTGCTAAAAATGCCATTCATTTAAGAGCCAGACTTCATAATCCTTGTGGGTCCCTTCCAACTCAGGAAATTCTGTGATTCTGTGAGTAGCTAATACTGTGAATTGTGTTTCCTCGAGAGCTGTGTAATCTGGCCTCATACTAAAAATAACTGTATTTTGTGTCATGTATTTTGTGTGGTCCATGTAAGAAAGCCAAGTCATAAACAAACTCTGTATGAATACAAAGAGGGGTGAGAATGCCTGAAAAGAAGTATGAACAAAATTTAGGTACAGATTTAAAGTGATTAGTCAAAATTCAGGCGTATTGATGTACATCTGGCTGTCACTTGTAATGTTAAAATCATTCCACTTCCTTCTCTCTTAAAACAGCTTCTTTCACAAAATTGCCTCTTCTGTCTACAAAACCAATCTTATATTTCTTGTTATTTAATCAAAATTCCTTTGGGACTTAAAGTTCATTTATAAATAAGGGACATTTCTTACAAATGACAGACTTTTTCATGTACAGTGAGAACTTATCAGTCGCAGGGTTTCAGAGAACAACTTCACCTCTGCTATGGACAGGAGGACAAACACCAGAAAGAAGCATCCTGTCTAAAACCTTTCCTGCATCAGCTAGTTGGGCATTATGATAATTAGATCACCTGTCTAAATAGGCTCCATATGGTGATTTTTCTGTAAATGTTTCCTTTACTTGAACACAGTGTATTACTCTATCTACAGCTCCATATTGAAATTAACCTTGGAGACTGGATGACTGGAATTTGGGCTGAGTAGTAGAAAAGTTTTTTAGTACTCAGGGCAGGGGTGATGGAAATATTAGACATATTTTCTCTGATTCTGAAGAGTAGGTAACAAGTTAGAGATAAATGAAGGCATGAAGCTGGCTGTACAGGCATGCTCAGATCAGCTCAGAAAGTCTAGTATCAGAAAATCCTGGACAAGTCTGCCCATAGGGTTACCATCTTTTGTTTAAAAGTGCTGCAAATCAGCAAAACACCTCAGTCCCTCAGTCCATAGGCTGTAAATTGTGCAAATCTTAGTTATGGCTCTGTACGACAAGCCAGCTGGAACACTAAGAGAGTGGTGTTTAAATAAACTTAAATCCCTTAAAATAACAACATCTTGCTGCAATTTCAGCAGAGCGCAGTTTAATGGAATTGTTATTAATAGTCATTGCCTTAAGACATAACTAGAAGATAAAACAGAGAGGAGTCTCATTCTTTTAACCTTAAGATAGCCACAGTGTGGGTGAGCAAAAGTGTTCAGTGATCATTCAGAAACCAAACTGGCTGGCCAGTTACACCTCAGTGACTACACTGATGGTGGCCATGGTGGTTGCCCCATCAGGCATAACAAGCCACTGGCCCTGGGGCTCCAGGGCGGAGCATCTTGAGTCTGGTTTTCACTGTGTGTCTTGAGGCAATGTCACAGTGCCAGTTCACATCCAGGAGGTCCTTATTTTGTGATCAGGGGCTGATGAAGATCCTAGCCTGTTATTCACTTGCAAGGAAGCTGACACCTTTTGGGACATCCACCCCACTTTTGGAGGAGTTAATTGATTTAAGGAGAGTGCAGGACCTCTGCAAATGACAAGCAATGATTTCACCGATGATTAGTGGAGAGCCTTTAATTGGTGGGTTGTCTCAGCACAGGACTTTGTGGCTGACTTGCTGGATTAGATTCTTATTTACTTATGTATTTCACCTTTCGATAGAGTTTTTATGCTTTCCTTGCACAAGATATTCTGATATCTCCCCAGAAACATTTAAGATTACTTCAGACCACTATTGGCCTGAAATTAACTCTTTTTTTTGCCATCTGTGTCTGTTATGGTAGCTTATCTTGTGGGAACTTCCTCCTTTGTGACAGACTATTGTGCTTCTCTAAGTTATCACTCAGAGTCATCTGGTCCAGGCATTTTGTTTGAAAGCACACCCAGCTCCTCCTCCTCAGCTCTGAGGGTAGTAAACCTGTCTCACAGTGACAGAACTTCATGTAGAGCTGCAGTCACCATATTCCCCCTTTCTCAGACCTTTTTCAGAGTTTGCACTTGCTGGTTCCAATGGCAGACTGTGAGCCCCCAAAAACTGGCTCCACAACCATCTTAAAAGGGTGTATGGGATTTTTGAAATATTCTGACTTAGACACACAAGTGAAATACTGAAGATATTCCCAAAAGATCAAAACAACAAAAACACCTTACTGTCAACTTCAGAAAATCAGAGAACTTTGTCAAAAGTTTAGAATAATTTTGCTTCTAGAGAAAGGCATGTGCCAATTTTTATATCATATTCAAATCAGTTCTGAGTTTCCACCCATCAGTAATCTTTATGATCAGATAGGACCACCATTCTATCACTTGATTTTTTAAGTATAAAAATAATAAAAAATTAAGCTGTTTCCACTATTATCATCAATCCTCCCAAGAGGATAAAAATAGTCAAAGCTAAGTGCTACAACTATCACGTGAAATCCATGTAAATGAACACAAGGATTTTTGTTATTTAAAAATGAAAAGAAAAGCACTTGGGACTTCCTTTGCTTTCCTTCATCGCTCAATAGTAATATAAAGTAAAAAGGGGCTAGAAAGATAAAGGTATTTCAACATTTTCATAGCAAACTGCACTAGAATTTACTGGCACAGCAGAAGATTAAACAAGTTTGGTTTGTTTTTTTTTTTTTGTGCAACCAGATTATTGTGCTCTGGCTAACAAATATTTGGCGATATTCTGAAAATTCATTTTAGCTCCCCACAGCATTTGCTACTGAAGGCTTCAAAGATACTCATGGAAACCCGCCTGGATAAACAGGAGAATGTATGCAACCCAAAGTGCTAGAAGGCCTGAGACAAAGCAGCTGGGCTTGAACAAGGTCATGAGAGCAAGTTCAGTGCTTACATATATACTTTTAATATTCAAATTAATTTCCAACGAAACCCAGCTTGGCCTTCTTGGATGTAAAGCATGCAAAATCCGTCATATTTCCATTTTTATTTCCATTTAATATTTAACAAAGGCTGTAAGAGAGATGCAGTGCCATGCTTCATTTTTTTAATGATTTCCCTGTTCTACTACATCTCAATATTGCATGCAAGTCTATCACTCACATTAGAGGCATAGTCTTGGGGAGGCAGCTGGCAAGCTGAACTGTATTCCTACTTCACTGTTGAGACACTCAGTAACTTAGGACATCTTCTAAATTTTTGTTTTTAACAGATTGCTTACATGCATCATGGAACACTTACAGGCCTATTATCAGGATCAGCTAATAGCTGTATGCCATAACTAACCTGAAAAACAGGGCAAGAGCTTCAGGTTCCGCTAATGTACATACAAAGAGTGCTTAATTCACAAATTATTCACATGTATTCCTAATGGAGACTGGGAAATAAAGGACTGCAGTCAGACCAATGCAAAACCAATAAGAAAATAGAATTATGTTTTTCCTATCCATAAATTTAATGGCTTCCTTATACAGAGTGCAGCAGCTCACACATTTTCCACTTATACCACCATTCATGTCTATAGCCTAAAGCAAAACAAGAATGATGACTTTAAAATGCAGGATTTTTATGATATGAAATTAGGTTTTTAGCACCTAAAAATGTCCTGGTTCTGACTACAAATTAGTTAATTTTTGCAGTAGCTAGGATGGGGCATGGCTGAGATCCAGATGTTATTGTAAACCACCTTATGTCATTTAAGGGGAATGGGGAAAGGGTTCCTTCAAGTCAGGGTAGCTAGCGTGGAGGTGGCTGGGGATTGTTGGAATACTGTGCTATATAGTGCATATATAACATTTGCAAGTGGATCACTCACCTCTCTTGTATGCTTTTGTTATAAATATTGTTACTGCTCCTTTTCTTATTTCTTTGCTGTTTCCAGGGAATTGTTCTTATCTCAATCTATGAGCTTTGTCTTTTGTGTCTCCCATTCTTCTCTCCACTCTGTCAGAGGGGAAGAGGAGGGGGGGAGTGATTGAGTGGAGCAAGGCTTGGAGTGGTTTCAGTGGGCGCACTAAATTGAATACCATTCTTAAACCACAACATACATTAAATGTAGAGCGTACGAAAATGGTATAGCATGAGACTTTTGCCAACAGAGCAAAATGCTCAGATTATATTTGTATTTAGTTCTTCCATAATGGCTGTAAGTACAAGGATGTTCACATTTCTAAGCTCTTAAATGCCATTATAATCATACCAGTAATAGTAGAATTTACATTTTAAATTCCATATTAATAAAGGGCTCCACCCAGTTTTTTATTATCTGCCAACTGGTTTAAGTATCCCTTCCAGTCTTGTGACCAAGTGATTTATGAAGATCTTGAAGAGCATTAGGCCTAGGCTGGAGACCTGCAGAACCCCACTACAGACAGGTCACCAATCTGATTTAAGAAAATTTTCATTTCTGTAGAGAAATTTTGATGTTTGTCTGTACACATACCCTGTAGGTCTGTGTTATTTATTTTGTTGTTTCTATCCAGCATCACAGGTTCAGTATCTGTCCAATATCAAAGTGTTTTCTCACATCTCAAAAGCTACATGTGACTTTGTTTTTCATAAAGCTCCTGCTCTCTGCTTCTGCTCTACTGTTGTGAATTACTCATGTCCCACTCTCTATGTTAGTTCTTTTCCTTGGCTGCTTTACAATTTGTGTATTTCAAGAGGAGCACAGTCCATGCAAAAATATGATATTCAGTACATATTTCTTTCTGCACAGTGCTACAGCCTGTAGCATTACCTGATGTTTAAGCCCTCATATAATGCTAACTTGTATGTGAGAAAAAATGAAGAGTACTCTGTTAGTACACTAACAGAGTGTACCAGCATGTACATACTCTGTTAGTACACTAACAGAGTGTGTACATGCTGGTAATCATCTCGTATCTTTGCAGATACGTAACCTCTGTCCCAACTATCAGCCTGATGGCATGCACACACAGATCCATGTACAAAATAAAGAAAAATTCTAGAATACGAACAACTCTGACAATGAAAGATGGAATGGCACTGGTAAAGACACAACTGTGAGTATGTCTCTGAAAATTAGTTTTATTGACCTTTCAAATGCTATGAGTAATTGCAGAACTCTTCCTGATACTGAACAAACAGCTACAAGGCAAGCACCACTTGAGCCAAATATTCACTAGGTCTGGCAGAATGACAATGACAGAAACCATTGCTTTTCACCACTGTGTGCAACTATCCTATTTTAATATTTTGAAAAAGCAAAAGTTCTACAGATGCACCATTAAATTGTTTCCTTTGGAACCATGCACTATGTTGGCAAAAGAATAAGCAATAAATTTAAAGTAGTTTAGTTATAGAAATAGTAATTTCAAAATAGTTTCCAGCTTCTGAATTGCTGAGAGGCATTTGAAAGTCTCAGGTATCAGCAGCCAAATAGTTATCAATATTAATAACTTCTCTGTCCCTGTTTTCCAATGACTTGCGTATCCCATTGGTTGAGCTCTTAGAACAATGAAGGATATGTCTTTCTAAAATTTATGATGGCTTGTTTAGCTAATTTTTATTCCAAAGGGAAATCCGCAGTATGACTCCTTCCTGATGCTACAAAATGAGAAAGTGGAGTAGTCAGGAGGATACTCAGTTGGGATTAAAGAGGTTTGACTTTTGTCCAAGGCCAATTAGTGGCTTAATTCATAACAGCAGACAGTTTGCCTCTCCTGTCTTTGAAGCAGGAAAATATTTACATGATCCTTTGAGCTACTCTTTCGAACAGAGTTTAAACATCTCACATTCTCATCTAACCTGAGATGGGTTGATCTCCTGCAATGAAGATCATCTTCAACCAAATATCACCTATTTCAATTTGCAAAACATCACAGGGGTGTTAAACAACCAGGGAACCAATCCACACAGCTCAGTTGAGTCAATTCTGTGTTATAAAAAAACACTTATTTGTATGACTACTGAGAAAAATAAAGGAAAAAAAAAAAAACGGTTATATTAGCCTGAAAGAAAGTAGATTTTTCACTCCCACATACAAAAAATCCCTTCAAACAAAAAAAAAATAAAAAAAAAAATAACCAAATCCAAAACCTTCAAAGAATACAAATCCCCCAAAACACCCCACAGGTATCCACCCCACCCACCTCCACCATCAACAGAAAATAGTGCAATAAGAAATGTCTGATCAATTTTGGTATTCAATTCCTTTCTAAAATCTGTTGATATCTAGTGATGAGAATAATAATTAGTGATTTAATAAGGTGTTGAAGAACAGCAGACATCAAATGTGCTAGTCTCACGACAGCATCACTCAATGTTGCTTTCAACACAACCCAGGAAAAATGATGTGTAGACTCTGAAAAACTGCTCAGAAAAATATGCAGATGTTGTTTTCATGCAAGTCACATTTTGCATGTCACAAAAACAGAAAACTGTTTTAAATATTTGAAAGCATTTTACCAAATTGTTCCTGAATGGCTAAATGATAATTACTTCCAGAGATTATAGATCTCTTTAAAAAAAAAAAAGCACTGTCACCCCAAACCATTGGTGGCTGTATGGAGGCTGAAATGCAAATGGCAAAGTTCAGCAATAAGGTGAGTCTATTTTTGCATTTGTTGCAATGTAAAAGTAATAAATGAATGCTGTGAATTCAGGGGCAGCAAATGTTATCTGCCATGTTATCTGATGGATTAGCATGTGAAGTAAATGAAAGTGTCTCACAGAGATGACTGCTAACAGAACCAAATTTAAATTTAAAATCAGCCCTAGAAATACCTCTTAAAAAAAAATTAACAACAAAGAATTCACTGACTTCCCAAAGTGCAAGAGGTCATGTATTACACCAATTCAATCAGCTGTGCCCCTTCACTGAAAAAACAAGAAATGAAGAGCTCAAAGTTACTGAGATAAAAACAATTTCCTAAAAGAAAAGTGATACTCTAGGGTCATGGATCACACCATTTAAAGATAGCAGAAGCACTCTTCCAAAAAGTGCAAGACAAGGTCCAGATGGATCCATTTCTTTCAGAAGATCAGAGCATTCTTGAAGGCTGAAAAAAATAGACATAATGCCCTTGTTTTATATCACATTAGGAAAAGTTCTTATAACTCTAGAAAACCACGACAAAACCCAAAAAATGGCTGCAAATAGACAGTAACATCTTGTCTTCCTTACTTACCAAAAGTGTCATAGACACTGTATTCTGAGCTTTATTTAGGCAAAAAATAACACTACAAGATTCTAAAATCTGAGCTTGATGAGAGGCTTTTCTAACTAAAATGGATAAAGAGTAGAACATATCAACTGCAAGAAACTAGATTACATATGATGTTATTAAATATACCCTAAAATCCCTACTTTATCAACTCTGCTGCCTCTGAGGGATATGAGCTTTGCTGTAAAGCTACGAACTATTTGGGATCAATCGAAGTGAAAAGGAGAAAGAGGCCTCCCAGCATTGGTGGTCCTTGCAGTCCACCTGGGCTTTGAAACAGCCAGGCACACACTTCATCTGAAAGAGGAATAGTAGTCCCCCCACACTGGAATGCACTAAAACAATTAATTTTTAATGAGTCACTGTAGAAGCCATGTGTGCACATTCTCTCACCTTAAAAAGGATGATGGTCCACTCTGTGAGAATTTCTTCCCCACACAACAAAAAGATTATTGGAAAACTATAATCTCAAATCTCTTATGCTAAATTCTTTTACTTGCAAAAAGCATCCTCTGTAACTGTTCCCCTTCTTGGCTATTGCCAGAACAAAGCACATCTCCTTCCAATAAATTTATCTTTAGAAATTCAACCAGTCTACATTCTTTATGTCTCCCAAACAACACTGGGAACAGACTTTTGGAACTGTTTGAGCACAAAATACAGCATGGTTGTGATAGAATTAATGGCAAAAAATAATCCCTATGCAATTATATGGATAAATTAATACTTTGTCAGCATGAATTATAAGAAAAAACTGGTCAGTGAAGACCAGCAGAAATCAAGGAGAAATTATCCAACATCTTGATGATCAAAAAGACCCTGCAGGAATTCAGCACAATGCAAGCATAAGTGCTGCTGAACCTCAGAAGAGTACAGTGTAGAGATTCTCTCTATATTCTGAATGTGTGCTGGTTGGCATTTCAAAAACATAAAGCTGCTTTGAGTAAGCAACTAGAATTCCTCCTGTAGCCCACCATAGCCAACTGTAGTCAATCTATCCTATAATACATTCAATTTTCTGGATACAGAAGAAGAAAAGAAGGCACAGTGGGAAAAGAAGAAGAAAAGGTAAGTGTACAAAACCCAACAGGAATAAGTGTTGTAATAGCCTTTGCATTTTTATGGCAACTTATCTAGGTTGTACAGGCCTCCCAAATTACTACCCTGAAGCTCTAGATACTTAAGTATCAGAATAAAATCTCTCTTTTTTTTTCTGGATTTCAAGGATATTTGGCCTATGATTTTCCTTCCAATCTTAAAAGCAAAATAGAGACACCTAAGTTAGATTGTGTTTGTGTAAAGGAAGTTCTATTCCCTATATGTTTTAAACTATACCTTAGCCAATGCTAAAAGGTTTTCCAATCTGACAAAACAAATTGTTTTATTTTTCATATATGGAAAAATAAAAAGCAGTGAGTACAAATAAAGTATAAATCTGCATATGTATGCAGAAGTCATCACTGTTTAAGTCAGAATTATCTCATCATCACAGTTTTTCACTGATTCAAATAAAGCCCCTATATCACTCCAATTAGGCCTGAGTAGAAAGCATCAAACAGTTGCTAATATTTACAAATATATTTTTTCCCTAAAGAAAAACTTAGTGAATTACTGTTAAATAAGCAAGCTATCCAAATGATCCAAGTTATGAATACTAAATTTAAAATACAAGCTCTATATTCAACCTTAAAAAAAATGTAGAAAATTATTATAGCAATTGAGTGCTATTAAGGAACAATTTATTATTTATCTATTGTTTCTAAATATCATTGTTCAATCAGCTATTCAAAATTCATACCAAAATTTTTTGAGTGCCTGCCACCATTAGGAAAATATAGAAAAAATGTGTGATAACCCCCTAGGGTACAATATCTTTCTGACAATGGATTTTAAAACATATGCCAAAAATTAATGAGGCAGAAATTAAAACAGATTGAGTAAAGTTTAAAATAGCTTAAAGTGAAAGATATTTATTGTGAATTATTTTCACAGTTTACTGAAATAAAAAGTCAGTAAGGGCTGAGATAATGATTGCTAGGAACCAATGATTAAAAGGAGTGCCTCTGCCTGAATTAGGGTGCAAATGAGGCCATATGCCAAAGTCAATAGTATAGATTGTATTTAACTTTTATATATGCATATACAGTCCTGAATTTCACCATTTACTGTCTAATGTTGTGGGTTTACACTGTTTCTTCCACCACTTGTGGTTATGCCCCAGGGTCCCAACAACTTGAAGACTGAACTAAGTATCCAGACTAATGGCTAAATCTTCTTCTACTATAGATGTATCTCTTTCTTCTTTGAAAAAAAAAATCCTTTGTGCAAACAATCACCCTTTTTTTGGTCCATATTGTATTAATTTTCTGATGAGTTAGGCCTCTCTTTGTGTCGTATTAAGATGCCGTGTAAGATTATGGGTATGAAAACTATCAGTTTGGATTGAGTGATACTGTGGTAAAGTCAGTTTTCACTCAAATATTGTTAGTAAAATATTTAATTACTTTAGGTATATTGTCCTAGATACCAGTGAATCTTTGGTTTCTTACACGGACCTAATTCCCTCCATGTTGAAAGCCTTCCCTTGGACTTGAAAAATTAATTGATTTCATATTTCTGCATGTTTTCTATTTTAGTGAAATGTTACTGATGTACAATAGGGCAGAAGTCGCTGTCTCTGTGGTGGACCTTAAATTCCCAAAGAATATTGAACACAGTCAGGAGTACACGGAGAAAAAGATCTGTGAGGATTTAGTCTAAAGGTAATTCCTGCTTTTGTGTCTGACACTGTATGGAAGAGTGGCATTCTACTTCCAGATAGAGTAGAATAAAATTAAATAGCTCAGCTCTGAAGAGTGGAGATATGGGGGAATAAATGGAAAGAAGGGAATGGTGAAGAGCAGGGACAAAATTACCCATTTTGCATATAAATGATGTAATTACCCCCTCAGCTTCTCAGGCAGAAGTTGACATCCCTAATTAGAATAATTTTATGATCTTCTGGGGACAGATATATAAAAGCACAAAGAGAAAGAAAAAATAACAAATACAACCAACATCATAGGCTGCTTTTACAACATCATTTTGCAACAGAACTGATGATGTACATCTAGTCTCAGCTTTATAACGAATTACCATGTTTGTATTTTACTTGAGATGATTCACAGGGCTTGAAATAAAAAACAGAGACTGAATGAAACCTTTTCAGAGAAGAAAATGATGAAACCACAATACAAAGACAGGGATTTGAAAGCCTGCTGTAATGTGTTACATTTTCTTCTGATTAATACTGTAAAATGAAAGCCACTGTGTTTGACCTGTGCTGATGCTACAGTTGCTGTAATTAAGCATGAGAACTTACAACTTGTGCATGCTGATTGTTTCATACAAAGCACCTGGCAGGTTTGCCAGGACACATTCTATTAAATCTACAACAGACATGTCTAGCCACCAAAGTCTGCCATTGTTACTTGTCTAATTGATCTACAGTATTCCACCACATCTCCACTTCCTAATTTCTGGGAAAAAAAAGGAGGTATTTAGCGTTTTCCAGATGGTGAGGTAGTGAGGGGACATGTTGTTTTAGTCATGTCAGAAGGAAGGGATTGTGCTACAAAAGAAGATAAAACCCAGGGAGCGTAGCAAATCTAGAAAATTCCATTATCACATGGCTCATCTTATCACTCTTATCATCTGACTGATTTAATGCTGCCAAGAGACTTGACAGACCAACTTGTTAGCATCAGTTACTGCATGCAGTCGTTATTGGTAAATCAATTGTTACCACTAATTTTACTCCAGCAGGTTAATATTCCAGTAGTCAGGACTTGGCTGAAGGATATGTTTGTGTACAGGCATTTCTTTTTTTTTCCTCACGTAGCTGATTCTCTTTTGCATTTCTTAAGCGTGAATTCATAGTAAGGAGACAAGCTAGAAGCCAAGAGAATAAAATTATCCTCAGGCATAAATGCAGAAAAGCAGGCTTGAAATCTCAGAGGAGCTGATGTTCTTGTCCTATAACCATTACTTACAGTAGTGACTAAGTTTTGAATAATTTAGAAAAATTAAAATCTTTCTGGAGTTATTTTCATGACCAGTCCTGATTGATTAATTAATAAAAGCTAACAAAGATTTTAAGCCTCAGGAAAGCTTTGGGTTTCGTTCTGCTCAGGGGATGGTCACGCTGTCAAGTCCATTCGTTCTGAACTGATTCACCCTGCCCAAATTAATACGATTCACTCATAGACCACAGAATCTGGAATAACCACCATGATTTTTGAGCTAATTAAATATTATCTATTGTACCACGTGCTTAATTCTTCAACTCCATTAACATAAGTGGAAAGGGAAATATATTCCAGTTATTTTATCCGAAAAATAACTCTCAAATTTCATAAAGATGAATCCTTCTCTTCCCAATTCCTGTGTTTGTTTTGCAAAACAAAGAGGGACCAGATAAAATGACAGTAGTAGCTCAAAGCATCTTTCAAGGGGTAGTTTTGTGCAGGGGGCTCCACAGCAGGCACTGGTCTGGGGGTCAGTAGGATTTAGGGGTCTTTGTGTTATCCCAATGTGAGTCATGGCTGCTCTGGATAGTGCACCTCCCAGATTCATGGTTACCAAGGCTGGGAATAAAAATTAGTTCACAGAAAACTAGAGTAATCAGTGAATATTCCTGAGTGAGGAGGTCTTTTGCAAATGCCCTTCTGTGCAGGACTCTGAGGGAGCTCAGCAAAGGTGTCAGGGAGCTGAAACAAAACAGCATGTGTACAGGCAAATAATGTCCTTTGGCTGTTGTGATGTGAATCAGAGAACAACACAGCTCAACTCTTCCTGTCAGAGAGAAAGAAAATCAAAGAAAAAGAGTTTAACACATTGTACATAAATTATCTATAGCATCAGTTCAATGTGTAAAAAAGCTGGCAGAGGGACTTTGGTGGATATCATGGGTGTGATGTTCCTGAAAACATATAAGCATAAGGGATTGATTATTGAAAATAGGCTTAAACAATGAAAACCACGGGGAATGATCCATCCTTCAGCTACCCCTGTTCATGAGGGAAGGGTGCTCAGTGTTTACCCTCCTACTGGAGCTCCTTTCAATCAGAAAATCAAGATTTATTTGCAGAATGTTTAACTCAAAAGCAAATATATGGCCTTCCAGCTTCTTCTTCTGTAAAAATGTATATATATCCTGCCAAAAGGAGTATGCAGCCTGTATCAGATAGAAATTTCATTTATTTCTGGATTGTAGCGTGCATATAAATTAAACTGTCTTTATTGCTATTTCACAAGAGGTGTGCACTGCTGTCCACAGACCAGCATTTATCTTTCTGGTTCCTGACACTGTGTGGATAATACATCACTGGAGCAGTGGTGCTAGTTATGATGTATGACACCAACATATCATAAAAGCCTTGCCACTTCTGTGATGTATTATTGAAAACATGGAATGAAACAGAAAGATCAATATAATACAGGCCCTTAATTTTTTTAAGTGGGTTAGAAGTTTTCAGATTAAAGAAGATGGGCTTCAGAGAGTTTACACAGAGTCTCAGTACATAACAGAAATGAATGAGAATAACTGCGATTTCATATATGACCCATTTTTTAATGAAAAAATCTGTCTTTTTAAGTTTCCTATGTTTCATGTCCTCTGTGTACTCAGTTGAGATGCAGCCAGCTTCCTACCACATTCCTACAGAGCATCTTCCATGAAATACCATCTTCTAATGTGCTCAATAATCATAGAATTTGAATGAGAAATTATTTTGATTTGACATTTCTAATTTTATTTCAGTTTTTCATCTCCTTCTAAAGTGCTTGGACATTTTTTCCCACCTTGTGCTCAGAAAGGTGAAACAGAAAGAGTCTGCCGGCATTCACATGTATGAACTTTGAGATATCGCAAAACATTATTAAAAATAACAGTTGGCACTTCTGGCTTCTGCATATCCCACCTAAAGAAAAGCAATCCCTCAGCAAGCCAGAAAGACATTCTTGGGTCCAGAAGGTCCTGATCTTATACATCTTAACAAAATAAAAACTCAGTATTAATACCAATTTTATTTTTATTGAGGAGTTGCAGGCAATCTTTTTACATTTTTCTCTTTTCTTATGGTTTTGGTGCAGCCACCTGTGTTGTCTCCTCTACTTGAGCATTGCATTTGTCTATCTCATTTAGCCATTGTTTTCTGCTCTCTACCCAAAACATAATAGTTTTAGGATAGTGTATTTATTAAACTTTCTTGGGTAGCATGCACATTTTTTCCTGCCTTGATATTATTTCCTTAGCTCCTTGAAGATATTTTAAATAGTTTTATATCCCCTTAATCTCTTTTTTACCTTAGATGTGTAAATTAGGTTTCCTTTCTTGTTCTTCTTCCGTAATACCTTCCAATCCTTGAATCATTCCAGTTGTCCAAATTACCAGCATATATGTTTTCTGGGGACTTGGAACATAAAAAGGAATTAAGGGTCCCCTGTCTACCACGGGGTGCTGCTGTGAACATACCTGTTGGGTCTAGCCTTAAACAAAGGGAATTGCAATCCAGCGTGGGCCATTCTATTTGCTATATATTTTATCAGTTTTTGGTACTATTCACAGTCCTAGACACTGTTTATGCACTAGATACTGTGTTTCCCAGTTCAAAAAGCTTATAGTAGAAGATTTTAATTGCATGTGAGAAACCCCTAGCAGAGACCCCTGCAGAGATAGCGACACATTAAAACAACCATGGTATTTCAGTTCCTTTAGAATACATATTTAAGACATATAATGTCAAATAATAAATGTATTTATATTTATAATATATTTTGTCCTAAAAATAATGTTTCAATAAGAGCATTTCTGGGACAGTGAGAGAGGAAGGAAATAGTTTGGACTGTGCAACATCCAAAACCTGTGCTGTTTATGGCAATTTACATCTCTTAACCCCAGATAATACAGAGGTGTTCATCCAGATCATTCTGAGGCAAATATAGCTAATTTATCTAAGCCAGAGCAAGAATATAACATGGATCCTCCAGCCAGTGATATATAATAACTGTCTTCTCTCTAAGGAGGGACACTAAATCTGCCAAAAATGTTTTTCTCTGTCTTTGGGTCTGAGTCTAAACAAATCCCTACATGTGATCAAAGTACTAGAGATGCCAAAGAGAAATATGGTTGTGCTGATAGACAGCTGGAGATGCACATCTATCTTCCAACTTCCTCTTCTCTCTCTATGTTGTCACTGTAAATGAATTAGTACAAATGATATGCTTGATGTAGAATTTCCCAAAGAATTGCCTATAAAAACATGGGATTTTGGACAGAGAAGAGAATTCTATATTGCTGTAGCACAGAAGAGAGATACTTAATATAGTGAAAAAATAATGTGTTAGGGTTGATTATGCTGTTGAATATGTATAAATGTGAATAAAAATGCAAATGAGCAGTATGATTGACACTTTCATTTCTAAGTTTCCTTAGTATATATAAGTAAATATAATCTAGTAATTTTTTATGTCTCTGTACTTGAGAGCACCAACATCTCTAGGAATTGCTACACTTTGGAAGCCTTTTGAAATTCTGAAAACACACAATGGAATGTTGACCCTTAGAATACCTGTAATTTACCTGGCATCAATCTCTGACTTTATGAACAGTGTTTGCAAGAAGTCAAGTGCAGAGGTACTGTCTTCTATGAAAGCAAAGGAATGTTAACTTTTCAGTGTTGCTTAACGAAAAGTTTCTCTGTAACATCATATATCTGTCTCTCTACCCTAACCCAGTCCTCACCATTCCCTTTTTCTACACTTATGAAGAGCCAATTAAGTAGCTGTGAAATAATGACCTACAGTTGCTACAAGTGAAACTTGCCTTCTGAGAATTCTCAAGTTTGAGATATAATGAGTACAGTGAAGAAGTCAATTTTGGTAATGTCATGAGCATTGAAACTCATATGTTTTTAAGATAAATACAAATATGTATGTATTATATCTAAAAATACTGAATGTAGTGAAAGGTCGACGTTGCAATTATTGGAAGTACATACAAGGTAAAAAGAGAGACGAATGCGTCTCAACTGACAATCATAAGTAGAAAGTATAATGTAATTTCCTTTTTTAAGAGCTGTGTTGGAGGCAAAAAGCTGGATGGGAGCCATTAGCTTTTAATGATTTAAAATGTTTTTAAAAGCTTCCACAGAATGAGCAGAGAAAAGAAGAATGGTACAGGTCCGTAATTCATAGAAGGTCATTTAGGCAAAGAAAATATATCCTCTGATGTGCTTATGTGTAAACTTTTTAAAACACAAATAGAGATTTGATAAAAGGAGCAGAATCATGCAACAGTTATGTAAGGTACACAGTTAAATCCTTTTCTTTCAGGAAAATATCAGAAAATATCAGTATGTTGATTTGCAGAAACACATATTTTGAAAGACTCATGGGTTCCTTTAGAGAACTTTTTCATTATCTTCTAGTGCTAGAAAATGAAAGCTAAAGTAAATTAACTTAGTACATATATTGCTAAATTTCAAAAGGACTGAAATGTCCCTGAATACATGAAGAGAAGTTTAGAACTGAAATATATCTCACTTCAACCTAGGTCAGAACAAAACATAGTATAGAATACATGAAGAGAAGTTTAGAACTGAAATATATCTCACTTCAACCTAGGTCAGAACAAAACATAGTATAGAATTTTCCTCGATAAAGGCAGCATGACTGCTAGGAATTGCTACTAGGCTTTTAAAGTACTATTATTTTCCTTAAACTGCATCCTTGCATCCAAATTATATTATCTAAGGTAACAAGACAAAAGGATGATGAGTGTGCGTTTCATTGAAGATTGAAGATAATTTATAATTATTTCATTTTTATTGTGGAAAAGGAAAAAAAATGCAGTCTGCCCCTGAAAGAGGCTGGGAAAGTTCTAGTTTCAGGTAGATACTGTGCATTATTCAGCAAGCAGCCTGGGTGAAGTAAACACAGGCCCTTTTCCACCCCTCATAAATATATCCTAGAACCTATGACCATGACAGCAAGCCCTGGATTGCCATGTAAAAGGTGAACTGCATTTCCACAGAGGCCATTAGCTTATTTTTTGCCCCATTAACTGTGCTTGGTCTGTCCATATTTAAAAGCAGAAGTTCCTTCAAGCTGGTCTTTGGCCAGTGTTTAGGTGCATGCTGGTGTGTCCTAAATGTATGTGATACTTGGGAGCAACTAGGTCAGGTAAGAATGCTTCTGAGAGTGCAAAGACATTTTTGCTCTCTTTTGTTGGGCTGGTGATTTGCTCAGATGTGGTTGTTCAGTTTTGGGTATCAGACACCCTGTTTGGATGTGGATTGCTGCTTCTCAAGGAAATTATTTGTGTTCTGCAACACACAATTTAGTTACTACCTTTTGAAAGACTATTTTCCTTACTCTGGCTGGCTTAGGTGTCCAAGCAAGCTGGCTATTTTGAAGAAGCCTATTAATGCTTCTCAGTATTTAATGTAGATGGTTTAAGGGCCTTATTCTGTGTTGTCATTTTCTTTTGCACTGAAGCACTGGTCTGGCTCTCATTAATTCCTGAGATTAGGTAATTACTAGCCTGAGATATAAGAGGAATGTAATTCAGCTATGGAAAACAGCATAATGCAATGACATACACATTGAAGAAACCTATTACATGACTTTGGGTGGTGTTCTGGAATTTGACAACTATATGGCCTTGTTCCAAACAATTAAATGAATCTCTCTTCAGAACATATGGTGTAGAGAACATGTCATGTTTGAGAAATATGGTTGGCTGGTAATCTTGATTTCTAATTTTGCAAAAGAACAATTATTTGGCACAATATAAAGCCTTTTTTTCCCTCCCTGTTAAGTACAGATGTGTTTTCTCCAAAGACAGAAAAAAATCTTTTCAGGAAAATCCAGTTTCTCCTTGCATGCCTGATAGATATTAATTTTTGTCTCAGTTTTTTTGAACAACAGTGTGGCTGTTTATATATCCTATTGATACTAAAAGTTTGTGATGAAAATCAAAATCCAAAGACTCAGCTATTAGAGATTTATGGGTTGGTCTGTGTGAAGGATCTGGCTGGTATAATTGTTTCTAAAAAGGCAGTGCTTGAGAGAAAAGATTCATTGTTTGATACACCAGAAATTTATCACTCTATCCTTCTCCCGTGCCTGAGATTCATAATTATGTTTCATAGTTGCACTAGGGTCCATGCTGGGTGGTGGAGAAGAACTGTTTGTGCTGCACAAAGAAGGAGCAATCTTGCTGGAATCCTGGATGCTGAAAATTTTAAACTTTCTGTGCTGAAAGGCACAGACTCTCAAGAGAACACTACATTTGACCTGAGTCCGTGAAGAAGGCTTCCAAAATTGATTAATAGCACTGGGATAATGGGTGTGTGGTTTGAATAGAAGTGTGTAATATCATAGGGTGGAAAACTTTTTAAAGTTTTGGAATATAGCAATATATATGGGGCAAGATGGAGGTTTTAGTGCAGAGGCTGGACCTTCTTCTTCACCTTTTTCTTCCTTCTTCTTCATGGGCTTGGGTGATATTTTGTAATTGGACAGAAAAGTCCACACTGCGGATTTTGAGTGATTAGTTATTGGGTTAAAGTGAAAATAACTTAGGTGTCATTTCTTATTTGGATAGTTTAGCCTTAAAAAATCTGGTTAAGAAAGATAGCCATTTTGCAGCTTGTTAGTAGAATGTTGTAGAACTCACAACTTCTAATATAGATAAGAAATAATAAACCTTAAGGCGAGACACTGTCTCGAGACCTTCAATCCCAACCTTGACAGAAGCAGAAAAGAAGCCGAAAACCAGCACAGTCTCAGTTTTCCCAGGCTTCTGGAAGCATCTCAGGTGAGACCTAGATGCCACTACAACAGGAGGGATCTCCCATTGGTTTCACTGAGCAGAGAGAGGTGGTATTATACACAAACCAGCCACAGAAAGACATCACCCTGCCCCTTTGTGCTGTTCCTGAATTATGGACTCCCTTCAGATTCCCTGAGCTGGTCCTGGGTGAGGGAGGATCAGAAGGTTCCTGCCCACTTGGCACAGAGTCTGTTCAGGCAGCTCGACTCTGCTGGGCATGATGCCACAAGCTCTCCCAGACAGCATTTTTCTCTAAGGAACTAAGGGGATTAGGCTGCCAAGTGGAAGTCTAAGACGACTGCAGATTTAAGAGATGGCCAAAAGCGCACATTTATAGTTTTTTATTAAAAGATATTTTGACTGGAAAACCAGAAGGATTAAGGAATTGGTAAAACCAAGTAAATGTCAAATGCAGGGTTGAACCACAAATTAGATGTATTTCTATCAGATCTTCGGCTTATAACTTATTATTTTCCTGAGATTAAACAACCTGTAAATCTTTCGAAGGTAATTTCCCATCAGTCTTTTTGACCACTCCACTCCTCACCGTCCACAATTATGACATTACAAATATATTTAAATCCAACACAAGAATTTGAATGGCTGGTAGCATGAAAAGGGAGACATTTAACAGACTATGAAATACTTATAGAAAAATCTCATATTTCATGAAACTAATAACTGAGTCCTCATTTTCTAAGCACAGATGTGTTTGAATGTTTAAATGGACCAGTCTTTACCTTTACATTATTACTTTTATGTCTACTTATTTTAAATGATCTGCTGTATATGAAAGTCAAAAGGAGAGGCAGAGTATCGATCAGGTTATAAAGAGAAATTATTGCGGTTCTAATTCTAATGCAAAATAACCACTGTTCCTTATTTTAGCTATAAATCTTTTGTTTTTATACTATTGAGTCATGTAAAATTATTTTAAAGATAAAGTGAAAATGTTAAGTCAAAGGAAGTAATTTTAAGTTTTTAATTATTCTACAAGTTTTGCCCTACAGCACATTTTCTTACAACTGTACCTTTTGTTCAGCACGAAACTACATTAATTACTTATAAGGCAGACAGATCAATATCTCAGAATGTCTTATAAATAATGGTTTAGTTCAGCTGGAAGTTTTGTTGTTCATCCACCAACATTTTATTCTCATAGCATTAACAGCAAAAATATGCTAGTGAAATAGAAGAGTTCTTATCAAAGGAATCTATCAGTTCAAGGACACAGCTTATATTTAAAATAATATTTAACAGCTGCTAACATCCTGACACTTTCAAAATATGAAGGGGAAGAGGTGAATATTTCTGAAAATCAATATTTCAGGTTTAGTATTGGCAAAATGTGGCAGGAAGTGTCCTGTGTATGACAGATGTCTGTATCTGCTTGCGGCTTCAGTAAACCATATTATTTGTTGGACTATGCTCTGTCAGGAGCATCTGTAAAATCATCTGCTTTGAATATCTTTGGAAAGTATTAACACAAGGTTAAAAGGAAAAAAAAAATAAGCCAGGATCAGAAGATGTAAAGCACACAAACCGGTCCTAAAATCCTCTGCTTTTCTGAAGTCCAAGCAGAAGATACCAGAGTTGGGCATGTTTCCTTAAAATTTCACCAAGGGATTTCTCTGAGGACACTGCTATATCTTTAGTGCTTTATGGTCTGATGACATGTTATTTCGTTCAGCACTTATATCAACTAGTATCAACTCCCTGGAACAGACTTTAATCTTGTAGGGCTGTGACTTGCTGCATAGGGTAAGTCTCTCAGACCTGGGCAGGGTGCTGCTCTTTCCTTTATAATATTGTCCACATAACCAAAGCAATGCTAGGATTTACTCTGCTGTAAAAGATAGTCACTTTTGACCCTCCTGTTTGTAAAAAAATCCCATCTCAATCCTTAATCTACAATATTGAACCCCTTAATTTGTGAAGTTCTTTGATCTTATGGAAGGAGAACATCTAAAAATACATCCATTTACTATTTGCCCTCTCTGATATTTTGAATGGATGGTGCAGTCAAGCTCACTGTTTTGCTTTTTGTTTTAAAACAGAGTTGGTTCATAGTTATTTTTACTGCTTGTGTTCAAAGGTTGTGGCATTTCAAACGTGTGTTTCCAGGGTTTTAGTATCAGCACTTCTGTGTGCAGTTGAAGGATAAAGGTGGACTGAAAGAGCTTGGCTGAAATGGCACTGAAGTGTTGAAAAGCTTGTTACCCATCACAGTCTTAGTGGGAGGGGCCCCTGTGAGATTCCTGCCCAGGCTCTGGGACATTAGAAATGCATTGTACCAGAAGGACTGGCTGCCTGGGCTGGGTCCTGTCACACATCCCTTTTAGCTCTAACTTTTCGGAACATAGATTTTGTATACTTACTCCCTCTTGTCTGGGCTATGAAGTGGCACTTTCTTCTGGTCCAAAATATTATCACTACCAGCTTAATCAGTTCAGTCCAAAGCATTTTTTTTCAAGAGAAATTAGGGCAAAAAAGCATTGCTTGGGTGCCAAGTGGCTTCTCTTGCTCTCACGTCCAGTGGGAATTTGGGGGACCTGAGTCTTGCCCCAGCTTGTGTTTGCAGGTACTCAAATTTAAGTCACTATTTAGTTTGGATTCCTTTATATATTTGCTGATACAGTTGTGCTGTACAAAACTGGCTTTGCTTATTTTCTCTCTGTCTGTTTTTTGTGCAGTTTATGATGATCTTTCACCACATGTTTAATGTGGTCTTTCAGGATGTTTCTCTCCATGAACTCATCACTTTTTGAAGGATGAGTTCTGGCAATATGTGGAATCATATTTATTCCTGAATATAATGTTTCCCTCTATTTTCTTCCCCGTTAAGTCTATATTTATAACATGCTATATAAAAGTGAAACTCACACTACCCTTCTACTTCCTTTAATAATTTCCCTGTGTATTGACAGTGATTCCTTTGGTATTGATCTTTATCAGACTGACTTTATTTACAGTGTAGCAAGTTCATACTAATAACATCAGTCTATAAAACAGTCAATAGAACAACCTAAACTTCATAAAACCACCTGATTAACAGTTTTTACAACTCTCTCTTCTGAAATAAAAACACTGCACTAGATTTGGACATCTGTTCCCAATTCTTGGAGGGGTGATAACTTTTTTTTCTCTCTCATTGTAAATGCTGACCATTTTTTCATCTACTTTTTCATGGGGATATAGCTGCTTCTACAAAGCACCACTTATTCACACCTGCAACTTGGCTGATGCTCACTTCTGTTTACTTCTACATGACATTTTCTATGAGGAGAGTTTTAAGCATAATATCTGTAAATGTTCTGGGAAAAGTCAAGGGAACACTATTGTCTATCAGTATTTCAGAATTATATTTCATGGGGTTTATGGTATTTGTCTATGTTTTGCTTTTCTATTTAATTGTTCATCTGCACTATTTTTCTGGCAATTCAAATTAATTATTCTTCATAGATTCTCAAGATGTGTTGCACTCTATTTATTTGTTACACTACTGACCATGATTAATGACCTAACACAGTCTGAATATCTCATTTTTAACAATCATTATAAATTGTAGCCTATCATGAAAACTTTATATGCTTCCCATGCAAGATCTAAGTGAAAAAAAATAATGTCATAATTAGGAAGGAGAAGAATACTTTGCCAAAAGTATTTTGCATCTCATATTGAAGGAGGGTTTTTTTTGCAAAATTTTATTGCTGCCTTAAGAACTCATGAAACAGATGGGATAAAACAGCCTGCCACATGGCAAGGTGACACTGAAAGACTCCTCATGTGGTCATGGTTTATATGGGATGGATCCCAAACCCACTGCTCTTTGGTGGTACATTGCCCAGCACCCAGCACGTCCCAACTAAAAGCAAGCATCCTACTGGAAGCTGGTGACAAACATGATTCCACCTTTTATCTCCCTTTTTTTACTCACAGGAAAGCTGTGGGCATGCAGGCTCCAGAGGAGCTGCAGCAGCTCCTAACAGTTTCTGATATGGGCGACTGAGATATCAAGTATCACCCCATCAGATTGTATAA
Organism: Peucedramus taeniatus; assembly: GCA_013400575.1. NCBI lineage: Eukaryota > Metazoa > Chordata > Aves > Passeriformes > Fringillidae > Peucedramus > Peucedramus taeniatus. The sequence continues at coordinate 49,107 of WBNO01004098.1, forward strand.
ACTTGGCCTCTCAGAATGTCACATTTAGTATGACACCTTTTCATGCTCAGTTTCTTCCTGCTCCAATGTCTTTCCTGGCCCTGCTGTCTTTCATCACTGTCTGGGTGACAGTGGAGGGTGAGAGCACAGAAGCATCAATCTCAGCCCCAAATCACCTGTAGCTACACTTGTAAAGTAATGTATAGAAGATCCCTTGCAGTTTACCACTTGATTTTACTTTAAACAACAGAAAAAAAACCCCACAGTAATGGAAATGGTAATTCATCTTTTTAATGATTTTTTAAAAATTGTTATTACTGCAACATTTATGGTTTCTCTACTTTTATTTGTCAGATCCCTCCTGAGTTAGCATCTTGAACTTGGCAAAATGTTGTTTTGGACTAATCAGTGTGTTTGTTGTTAATACCAAAGGACATCATGCACTGTAATGAGAGACATGATCAGCAGTTAATAAAGTTGACATTAGGTAATTCTTCGGCTATAAGCATAACCAATCAATTAACAGGATTTTAAAATTCAGTTTTAATTTTGTCAGTAGAAGTCTTCGGATGGCAGTTCCTTAGGACTGGAGTCTTGCTGTCCCTGCTCTTAACAGAGCTAAGGTAAGAAAAATCATAATATTCCTTCATCACTGAAGCGAAGAACTGTGAGGTGTTGATGGGAAGAATCTGGAGAGACATAAGAGTTGGATCTCTCTTCTGTCACTGCCAAAACAGAGCTCTGAGAGTGTAAGCTTCTCTTGATTTTTCTGAGTAATTATGCTTGTTTCTAAGAAGAATATGCCAGAATACTCACCAGTCCTCTGAAAAACACTTAATAAATATTAAGGCTGTGTATTAGGTCTTATGGTTAAGGTTAAGGGTTAGAATTGGTGTTAGGTCCATACCTCACAGAGTTTTCTCAACTGATGCTTGAATTTGTAGTTCTAATTTTAATTTAACTGACTGAATTTTCTTTTGTTTCCTAGTCTTTTAGAGAGTCTTCCAGGTCTAGAAATCTTTACTGATTTTTGGACCTTGAAATAAAGTATGATTTCCCTCAGAATTTAATTGCTGTTCAGATGAACTTTAAAATATCCAAGCAGAACTTCTATATGCAATATCTGGAGGGATAAGTGATTTCAGCTTTGAACGAAGCACAAGAATGGATTACCTTTCAGGATTTTAAATGAAGCAACATGCAGCAGAAACACCTAATCAATGAGTTCTTTAATCAACTGGAGAACTAGCTATGACTACCAGGGTTTCTGCTACAAACTTACATCATTATTAGTATTATTTTTTTTTCTGTTTTTTTTTCCTTTTTACTAATAATGGACGATTTTTTTATTTTTTTCCTTGAAGTGCACTTCTCTGCAGACACCAAATTGCTGCTTGGTTGGACAGGGAAATCAGGAGGAGTAGTGTGTTTATGATAAATAACGGAAAGAGAAGAATTCTGTATGTTAAATTCTGAAAACTTTCTTCTCCTACTGCTTTATAATGCTCTCTCCATTTCCCTGTTTAACACTGCCCATAATTTTAAAAAAAGTTATTTTAATTTCAGCATCTTTTTACTTTTATTGATGTTTTCTTTTTAACAGAAGAATTAATTATTTTTCATTATCACTGTTAAAAATTTTGCAGTTTTTCCTTTTTTCATGAGGATCAGCCAGGAAAACCCATGATTTACCTAGCACAAGAAATCAAAATCACTGGCCACAGAAATGGCAAAAGCATCTTGTTCAGCAACATGGAAGCTTATGCAAAGACAAAATTACTATAATAATGGCAGATTCAATAATCCAAATAACAGAAATGGGAAAATCACAGGCTTATTGAAAATTACAGAATCTAAAATATTATTTACATTAAGATTTTGCTACAATCTATAAAAACTGTCATGCATCTGAGAACTGCACTTGACGCACATATAATTTTTTTTGCTTCTATCTGCATCAGGACTGCTTTTTCAGAGTTGTTAGTGACACTTTAATGTAAAAGCAATTTGAAAATCTCAGTTGAGATTCCATGTCTATATTAAATGCAAATGGGAAAAAAAATCAAAGCAAATTTGATACGATTTATGAACAAAACACTAATCTCTTTTCCCCTTTTCCTTTGGTGATTACTGTATCTAATAGCATAAGACCATTAAATTGAGCTTTCATACTTCCTGACATTTTTTCAGAAGTACTCTATACTTTAGATGTTATGAACATGTTCATGTAAATGAACATTAAGTATCTTTATTAGAAGCACAATGCTAGAACCAGAAGAATTTAAGCTTAGCCACAGTCACACTTAAGAGAATTCCTGGTTTAGCTCTATATCTGTCTCCTGATGTTTGGCCTTTTCTCCTTTTGACCTAAGTTGACCATGAGAAATAAGGCTGTCTAGGGAAGTCTGTGTTGAGGGCATTCTGATGGATCTTTTGTGTCTTTGGTAAATAACAGCAGAAGTGCTATAAACCCGTTGACTCCAACAGGAAGAAAACAGTGGAAAATAAATAAACTGTTTATCCACTATTTCTCTGTATGCTGTCAGAATCAGCTCTGTCTTTGCAATGTAACAGGTTTTTTTTTGCAGGAGTATTGTATATTATGACTCAGTTGCATTTTCAAAATCGTGACCATCCTCCATTAAGCCTTCATCATAATAAGTGATGTTAATAGAGCCAGATCAACTCTTTCAACAATTTTCAGATTTGAAAGTCCCTAATTTTGAGCAGTTGCTAGATAACCTATGACCAGCAGAGAGTGAAAGAGAGAAGGAGCTGAGTGGGATGAAAAACAGAGATGTCAGATTTGCCTTCACAACTTACTCTGCAGATGTTTTGTGTTTCTGTTATTGGGTATACAAGGGCTGACAGCAAGAGTCTCAGGCCAATGCTTTCCTGAAAGCAGATGAAGGTGTTCTTGCTGGAACATATTGTAGATTTCACTAGAGACAGTGAGAAAAACTGGAAGGGACAATGGCAAATAATTGCACCATAATTACATGCTGTTGAATGGCCAACTTGAGCTGTCTCCAGCCAAACCAGACAGAAGATGGGTCGAAGGGATGAAATTCAGAGACTAATGGAAAGTTATGTAGAGATTTCCTCTTGCAGCATGCCTCTGAAAAGCAGTTGCTAAAGCAGACAACAATCCTACTTTTAAAATAAATGATTGAGAGAGATTTGTTTTGTTTAGTTGTCTCCTATCTGTCCACTTTTGAATAGTCTGTGTTTAAAAAGCCTGCATCAATCAATTTTATTGCTTTCTGTCATTTGAAAAAACAACAATCTATAGAATTTCAGAGCTTTTTGACATGTCTCTTTCCAAAAGATGTTCTACCTCAAAATTTCTCCTAGATCAGGATTCTGCTGGAGTAAACTTCGAAGAGTTTACAAACTAATAGTAACGCTACAAGTGATCAATTGTTAATAAAACTTTCTTTGTCTGAAATCTTTCTTATGAAAAGAAATTCAAAAAGTGCTCTTTTGCCTATAATACTACCAGATTCCTATAATACTAGCAGATTCCTAAAACCAGATTTTTTTAAATACTTATCTCAAGTACCTTATAAATTTTTGTGAACATTAGATAAAAAAAAAAAAAAAAAAAAAAAAAACTCTTTTCTCTTGGGACTTGTCCTAAAGAGAAAATTATGAATTTGGATATATGATGGCCCAATAGTCCCAACATTTAGTTAGGATGTCTAGGTGCCCACACTGTTTTAATTCAAATGATTGGAACAAAGCACTCATAGGATGCCTTGTATCTCTCAAACATTAGATGTTAGAGGGAATTGAAACTAATTTTGTGTACAAGGGAGTGAATGGATCTCACCACATTCAAATATTCATGAATGAACAATGCTTGGCTAATTCCAGAAGAAGAAAAATAAGTGAGTTTATTCATCTTTTCTCATTATAATCTCATTACGTGGAAGTGCTTTTATGTCTTTTAAATTTTTTTGTTTGTTGTTTGTTTATTGCAGGAGGACTTCTAAGGTGTTTGCAAATGGCTGTGTTGCTGTTAAATTTAATGGGCTCCAGCTGTGCAATGGCATTATCAGTAAGAAAATAAAAATCTCTAGAAGAAAAAGCCAGGAAAACACGATGCTTTTTAAGGGTTATTTGCTTATTGGGAGGATGTATCGTGGATAGGTATGTGTGGGGATTTTTAAACAGCACTGAAAGGATACTTAGTTGCATAGGCATGCAGTGCAATTTTGGTAACCTGAGACACTACAGTGACACGATTAAAGGTCTGCGGTGGAGTGACTGCTCACGCCTGAATGTCTTCTCACACATTCTTTGTCTGTAAAGGAATTCAGAGCCATGTTTTTTTTACACATTAGATAACTTGTTTATAAGATATTTCTCAAACACAAAGCCCTTCAGCCTCTATTCTTGGAGCTTCAAGAATTTTCCTCTGCCACCTTTGCTGCCACAACTGCCTCTTACTTCCTTCCCTGTATGCACAGAGCTGCATCAGTTGCTGCACTGCATCAGCACTGCTGGCTACCTAAGGGTCAAATCCCACCTCGTGTTGCTTCCTGTGCTGTCCTATCCTTCCATCTCTGAGATATTTTAGAAAGAGTAAAAAATGCTTTGGTAACTGTTGTCACTAAGTCCCCCTTTTCTGCTCCCTTCCCTTGTCTCTCCAGCAGTGTTTTGGGGAGGCAGCGGTTTGAGGTCAATGTACCAAAAGCAGAAGGTGATCACCATGACTCACTGGGCACTCAGATTTCTTGCTGAGGGGCTGTTGTCTGATGATGACATCTGCCATGAATTATGTATTTGTGAAATTCAGGTGTATCTGTCATGCTCAAGTCCCTTACTTGAGGCCCATACTTGGGTCTTCATTCTGGCATGCACCATAAGGGTAAGTTGATTTGACTCAGTAGAGCAGGAAAAGTGCAGTTAAAATAGAGCGCATGTAGGAAGGGGCAAGTAAGATTTGAAATTCATGTTGTATAGGCATGTGCCTAACTCCAAAAACTGAAAATCTGATGGTTTAGGAAAAGTACTGATTGCCAATCTTCTGAAAAAAATCAGAGCCTTTTTGATAATGACCCAGAATGAAAGCTACTTTCCTACTGTCTTCACTCTAAACATGACTAATTTCATCTACCTTACTGATTGATGTTGCTCAAGCTGAATTTTACCAAGAGAATAAGGCTTGTTTACAAATTAACTTGGAAATACCATGAAATATATATGTTTTATTATTTTTCTTTATATCTCTTTTTTTTTTTTTTTTCAGGTAGCCATTATTACATTCAGAGTGAGCAGTCTAAAAATATGAAATGACACATGGAAAACAAAGATCCTGTGGAGGGCTCTGCCTCCATAAGCAGTTCCAACACCGGACAGAGAGTGAAATTGCAAAATGGAATTGGGCCATTTGGTAAATCAGTAGTTTATTTTGTAGGTGGACAAGGTCAAATATACACCTCTGCCCCTCTGCTTGACTTCAGGTATGGAGTCAGAGCCACAGGTGACGCACAGCCTCAGGTGACATCCCCGTGTGACTGGAATCAGGTGTTTTGCACTGGCTGATATCCTTGTACCCAGTGCATTTTCTCCTACTCCCTTTGTTCACAGTCTACATCTGTTCTGGATTAAAACCACTGCAGTGAGGAGCATAAGATTAGTAAGCACATTAAATTTATATTTAAAAATTGATTTTGCCTGGAATGATAGGTATCTAGTACATTAGCCAAGGTACCACAAATTTCATTTAAATGTTTTCTTTTGTATGTAATGATGTGACTTTGAATTTACTTTTTAAGAAATACTCATCATGAATATAAAATGTTTATCTTCAAAATCAACACAAAGAAAGATCCATTATTTCAATATGTTTTCTGTCATTCAGCTATGCTTTCTGGTTATTTTTAATGCTTAATCCATCATTTTGTGACCTTCAGCATAGGAAAGGTAAATGTGAATCTTTCCAATAACAGAGAAAAAAATGGAATGCAAATGAAGACTGTTTTGTTTAGATGAAAAATGCTAAAAATTTGAACAGAGAATTCAAGATAAAGACCTGTTCTTCAGAGGGCTGTCTGCTGATTTTGTAGGAATGATTCATTTTATATGCTTATATTTGAGGACAGATAAACAAGACCATGTAAAGTTTTTAAACTGTATCAAGGGAAAAGTTGGAAATCCATATGAAAGCTTTGATTTATGGTTTTTGTCTATATCCTTAACCCAAAGTGGTTTTTTTTTTTTTGGTGTTTTTTTTTTTTTGGGTTTTTTTTTTCATTTTGTTTGTTTTGTTTTGTTTTGTTTTTTTTTGTTTTTTTTTTTTTTTTTTTTTTTTGTTTGGGGTTTTTTNGTTTTGTTTTGTTTTGTTTTTTTTCGTTTGGGTTTTTGTTTGTTTGTTTGTTTGTTTGTTTTTTGTTTTCCCAGTGCAAGTAGAAGAAGAGCATTATGGGCTGTGAGATGGGAGAATAAACATTTATTTCAACAATCCACCTCATGTGTATCAACAAGATGAGACACTATTTTGTTCTCTTCATCTTGTGCCTCCATAGTGCCTGTGGCAATTGTGTTTCTTGCTGCTTTTTCTGTCTCCTCCCCACTTTGCAAGGTAAGAAATGGCAGATGACTTTTGCTGTCTCTGGCTCTGACTGGTGAAGCCAGTTTTATCAGCCCTGTCCTGCTGGGGATTAGAGGCATGGGACTGAGGGTGGGAGACTGGGCCTGAGAGTTTCTAAGGGCTGATAATTCACCATTGGGATATCCCAAGCAACACAGGCTCTGTAATTCATTCCCACATGTAATCTAATTATAGTTGACATTTGAGATGGAAAACTTTGGGACATAAATGAGATGTTACACTCATAGCAAAGATGGTACACAGGTTTTCTTTTTCTGCCTGGCATCCCGGAAATGTGACATGGGTTTTTTAGGTATGAATATATTTTTGGCAGGTTTTGTCTGGTTGAAGGACTTTCAAACTATTGAATGGCACAGCAAGGAGGTGTGCCTCTGTGATTTCCATGGTGGTAAAACATGCACATGGTTTTCAGATTAAAGTTCCTCTTATCTTTGGCATGAGTGTGATGCTGGTTTTTCTACTCTGACTTTGGCCAATCCTGTTTAGAAAGGATGAGGTCTTCCCACACTCATCATTTAACCATTTGAGATGGTGAGTGCTATTTGAAAATGATGATGCACCAACAATGCTCCAACTAGAAATAATTGGTGATGATTTATTTTCTGTGCATATGAAAAAATAAAGACAAAATGATTTTTCAGATGAAATCTAGACCAGCACATTTTGGTTTTGACCTGTCAGAAATGTTTCCTTCTGGCTTTGATTTAGTGCCTGTAGCTCTGGTTCCTTTGCCAGTCAGTACCTATGCTGAATGGTGCAGAAAGAGTGTGACCATCATCTGTTTACTCACAGCAGATTTATTCCTCTGAAATACCTTTAGTTACAGAGGACACCTCTCTAACTTTGTGCTCAGTTTTGTGTAGCACTCAGGGAATCAAGCTGGACCTTAATAATAAATTAGGATTTTTTAATCCTATTATTCTTTTGTTCTTATCTCCAGTTTATTGAATTAGTAGCTGTTAGTCCAAATAAGAAACCTGATAGAAAACTGGTGAAAATGAGAAGCCTGTTGATGGTTTTGTGTCTGTATTTGAGTGACACTAATATACATCAAGGGACATGTTTCTCAGCAAGCTTTCTTTATAAAAGAAATTTACTTTGACTAACAGGAATAACTTAATTTAGTTTTAGATGTATGAAGATGCCTATGTCTCAGATGAAATTCTCTCAGAATAATATACTCAGCTAACACTGGATTCAGGCTGAGACTACATAATATACATTTTGTCTAAGACCAAAGAAATTGCATCATAAAAGTCAAAACACTGTTTTCATGAAGTTTAAAGGTCTGTATTGCTTTTACAGCTAGGGAAAACAAGAAAATAATTCATTCTGATATTTATTCACCCTTTTTTCCCAGAGGATACGACATGACCTTTGTGGAAGTCCATGTCTCAAATAATGTTATAGTAGGCTTTCTAGTACCTCTTTCCTGATTTTTACACTTTCTCATTTAACATATTAATGTGATTGGGTAGAGAAAATTCAATATCTATATATTTCCCAAAGTATTTGATTCATGTAATAACTGCACTTTGTTTCCTGTTATTTATTTTTTAAATAGCCCTAATATGCCAATTGCCATAACAGCAAATGCCACTTTAATTATCTATTTATTTAATGAATTTCATTTCTCTCTCTGTATATGAGACACTTCCAGCCTTTTTCCTCTGAAGACTGTCACAGGTGGAAATGAGATGACATAGTGGTTTGTCTCAGGTGGAAATTAGGTGATATTATGGTTCTTACTATTCATATGGGTTAAAAGTAGGAGTCTATCACTCTCATATCATCTCTCAAATAATAGTGAGAAAATTTTAAGTCCAAATTAGTTCTTTAGAAATAAAATTAAGAGAGAAAAAGCAATGAGAGGAGAGCCAGGTTGAAACTAGTATTTTAGGACACTTCACTAAGTAACTAGGAATCTGAAAGAGAAGAAAAACACGAAATCAACTAAGGCTCAAATAGAGACTTCAGACAGAAAATTAAAATAGACACAGCTGTTGTAGCCTGATGGAGAAAACTCAAAATATTCAAATGCTTAAAATACAAATCCATTTCCTCCTACACAGTTAGTTATGTAAAGTTCTGCTACTTCATATACTATGAATTATTCCCCTTTGTTGAAGCTAAATATCTTGTAATAGCAGAAGTTCTAGATAAAATTTGTTTGAATACAGCTGGTTTAACTCTCTTGGAATTATATTAGATGTGCTCAATAGGCATTGACATTATCTCAACTATTGGAGAAAAAAGTTTTCAAAACTTTTTTTCAAATTTTATAAGATTCATCTTCATTTTCCATACTGCTGTCTCCAATATCAGCTCCTATATTCAAAAAATTTCAAAGCATAAATAGAATTGGGCTTCCTTAATTAGACATTCCTATAACTGAGGTTTTTCAGAGGACGATCCAGCTGATGTTTTTAAACTTTCCAGAATGCCAATAACACTGACTGGCACAAGAATTTTTGTAAGGAACCATGGTTTGTAATGGTCTATCTTTTAGATAACAATTTAGTGTATTCAGAAATCACTCATTGGGCAGTAGGGCTCCTCAGCTGCAAGTGGAAGGCACCAAACTTTGATAGATGCTTTCCATGGTTAGCCAGATGTATACAAATTTGGGCATGTGGTTTCATTCAGGTTGAATCCAAATTTCACTGAATAAAGGTGAAATGTACTTCACCCACATAAATCATAAGAATAAAGCTATGGATGGGTGAAGGGTGGATGTCATGAAGTGCATGCCCTTGCCTCCACATCTGGTCTGCCTCATGATTATGTCAGTTGCTCCACATTGCAGGAAAAACAAGATCTTGAATGTTCTGGTGGGGGTGCTAGGAGGCTTCAGCAACCCTCAACAAGGTCAGTCCTGTCTTCTCACACTTGACAAGTCATCTGAAAAATACATTTCATAATGACCAAGAGATGTAAGACTAACAACCAAACTCCCAACTACCTATTGAAGCACTTTAATTAGTGTGAAATGCTCTTTTATACTTTCAGTTATCCTTATTACCAACATCATAAGACAATAGAAATCACACAAAGAAACCCATTTGGTATCTGTCATCCATGTCCTGAAGAGGGCATGATTCCATTATTGACTTATAATTCATTTACTTGGATTCACCATTGTCTAAAGAGCTGCCCCTTTTCTTTTTTTCTTTTTTTTTTTTTTAATACAGACTTATTTGGCACTAAAGAAGAATTTGCTAAAATCTGATCTTTCTCTTGACTTTTTTACAATGATAGTCTCAAATGAGGTACCAGAATTTTTTTCTTTACTAAGAAAACCTAAACTGTCTACCAATATATCTTCTGTCTCTAGCAGCAGAATGTTTGGCAATATTGATCCATCTCTTGTATATTATTAAAAATCATTTTTAGCTGAGTTACTTCTCTGTGATTTTGATGAATTAAAGTACTTGTCAAATCTTATTTCAAATCAAGAGCCTCTGACTCCTGAAGGGCCAAATGTTAGAGAAAGAAGCTGTAGAGCAGCTTATAGGTACAAGTGTTTGCATTATAGCTCAGTCACCTTGCAAAGGAGGTACATAGAGATGAGTCTGGGTATCCTGTTTGAGCAACTTGTTTAAATCAAGTTCATTTATGAATTCACCAATGGAAAAATGAGTTATTTAGCAAGATATTGCAATGCCAAAAGTTTTTGATGCTTTACTATGAATATCAGACATATTTTGTTTGACCTGAATGTTTCAGTAGTTGTTTTACTGCATGAGACAGTATATCAGTAAAAAACACTGTCAAATACTTAATAGTATGACATTTTAAAAATTATGGTTTTATGCATTCTCTGTGTTAATATATATTTTCAAGAGGATTTTCTATGGTTCACCTTCATTATTTTCTCTTTGGCTCATGCCTTTTGAAGTAACAGCTCAGTTCCTGCAGGGCTGCTTGTAAAAGACTGTCTTTATTTAGAATGGATCATTTAATTAACCTACCACAGAGTCTGTAAGGAAAATTAATCAGTGTAGTTATAGTGCTTGTATGAGTCACAATTACTAGGCAAATAGATTACTGCCCATTAGAGTCGCTGTAATCCAACTGTACATGGGTTCAAAGAATTTGGGGACAAGCTTTGTTTACTCATAATTACACCTAATGACATTTACTCAAGATAGGCTATAGCTTTTGTTGCTACTAATTAATTTATGTAGTGGGTAAAATAATTTATTTTAATACCGATGTGTGACACTATCTGAGGGCAAATTGCCTGTCCTATGACTGGAAGGAATAATTCCAGAGAAAATATATCAATTAAAATGAGCTTTATTAAAATATGTTTATATGGCAAACACAGGAAAAAAAAAAAAAACAAAAAAAACCAAAACTCCAAAGATCTGATCTGTATGCTTGACCTTGGGGCACTTACTTAACAGAACATCTTCAGTGGCTCATACATTATGTCTCAATTGAATCATCAGGAAAACAAAGGATATTGATCCTTCATCTCATGATCTAAATCCACATACCTGGAGGACAGATTCCAAAAAAAATGTTTCATCTCATTTGATATGGTAAAATCAGATTACTTCCATAAAGAAAAATTGATGTATAGTCAGACTATTAGAAAGGATGCTCCAGTTAAAGTAAATTGAGCTACAGCAGAGCAGACCTTGCTGTTTCAAGTGTGGCTAGAGAGATAATTAAACTTTAGAGTGCTAATTTTGAAACAACAAAAAGCACCTTAAGTTAGTAGATTGCAAATTAGTAGAATGCTATCAATGAATTTTTTTCCCAAAATATGTGAAATAATACTTTATTTTTTATCAGAAATTTTGCTGCTTCTGGGGTTTAATTGGATTTTGTGCACAAGCTCACAAGCCCTTGTTTCTGTTTTACCCTATGTCCTATGTGCAGAGGTCCATGGAGTGGAACTCCAGAGGTGCTTTCCCAGCAGGGGAAAACCAGCAGACTTCAGAAAGCTGCACAAGTGCACCTGGAGCTGGAGTGCCCACACGAGGTGTGTGCAGGTGGGAGGGTCCCAGAAAAGTTAGTAAGTGGTATTGAAAGAGCCAAGCTTTGTCACATGGTCACATCACTATATGAATGTGTGTAACTGGAATACTGTGGTATTATAGAAGTGGGTTTAAACATTTTTAATAGTTTATTGATTTTGTTGTTGTTGTTGTTTTGTTTTGTTTTGCATCTGCTATTGTGATGTATCCTTTGCATACCTGATATTGATCTTGAGTGTGTAGTTCATTGACTTTCAGTTAATTACCCATCCTTACCAAAGTGATCCAGCCTTCCTGAGCAGAATCGTTTTCCCCCAGAGCAGACCTCTGTCCTGGATTTACCTTCCATCAGCATGTGACTCCCATCACTGCCTCAATAAAGCTCACTAGAACAGCAAAACAACATCCCTGCTGAGCCTTTTCCAGGACTGGAGACAAATTACCATCCAACTTGGAATTAGGAGCAATATGTATAGACTAGTATGAGATGCTGCACATCTTATACTACTGACAATTCCAGCGCAGGTAATTAGGGAATTAAGATTACAAGCCTGAACAGTTTAATGAGTTGGGTTTATGAAGCTATAAATATATATATATATATATATAGTATATATATTATACTTTATGAAGTATTTGTCAACTGCTTTGTGTATTTGAATGCTAGGAAATTGAAAAAAAAAAAAGGAGCCAAAATTAACAAGTTACTGTTCAATCTTCAGTATAAATTTCCTTCCGTTTGAAAGCTGACATCAGCCTCTGGATATTGTGCATGTACTTATCCCATAACTGACAATGTTTCGTTTTGTATTTCACATCTTTTCTTGTGAGAGTGTGAAGCTCCCAGGCTTTTGGTTAATAAAGGCCTGAGTGAAACATTACTTAACATATTAAGTAACCTTCAGTCATCTAAAATTTGCATGCTCAGCAAAGAAAATTTGTCCACATCCCTGAGATTCACATAACTGTGAAGTGTGCTGAAAACAAATACATGTTTTGACAGTTCAAAATAGATTTGGCACAATTTAGGGCCAAGAAGCATCTTCAGAATATTTCAATAATACCTGGTCTTTGGTTTTGCAATTTTAGTGATTTATTATTTGCTGCTATTTTTGGAATTCTGACTTGAGCCAAAGAAAAATTGTGGGTTAGAACGTATTAGTGTCAGCACTAGCAAAATATTGCTAATTACAGTTAGAGGATAAAAATTAATAGATCTGATTTTTCACTGAAAGTTTCTGATCAATCCTATGGGATTACCTTGATGTATAAAATTCTGTGTAGCTTTTCTGACAGGCCTGTATAAACTTTAACTGATACCTACGAAACACACACTAAATAGTCTTTCCTTTTCATTGCAGCATGTATATCATATAAATTGAAAGCATTCAAAATGGGTATCTACAATACAAACTGTTTTCAGGAAACAATTCATTTTTATGCACAGACTAAAGTTCAAGTTATTTTGTGGTGATGTTTTCTAAAAGTACAGTTTTGTTACCATTATATGAGGTATGAGATCTGAAAACTGAAGATTTATCAAAAAGTAACAGTATATGTATGGGAAAAATGATATATATAGCACAAGAAGAAAAAGCACATACTTACAAAAAGTAAATAAATTGTTTCTTTTTTAAAAGCTCAATGCTTTTAGTTGTAATTGACGGAAAGTGTATATGACAAAGAGAAAATAGCAATTTTAATTTGAGCCTCTATTTTATTTGTGGAGACAACTTCAGTTTTCAGAAT
>WBNO01004099.1:6150-20046 GCA_013400575.1 Peucedramus taeniatus
GGGGGGGGGAGGCGGGGACGCTGATTGGGCGATGCGCGCGCGGCACCGCCTAGCCCCGCCCCCGGCAGCGGCCGTTAGGCGGGAACGGGGGCGGGTGTTTCCCGGGGGAACGGACATGGACCTGGGCATGGGCATGGGCATGGGCATGTCGCGGGCGGTGCGGGGAAGGGGATGATGTCATCGGTGTATTTTGTCTCAGGTATTTGCTTTCAGGCCGGCCAGGCTTGGATCGATCCCCGTACCAGTGAGTATCTCTGGGTCTTCTAGGGAAAGGGCCGCCGAACAACCCGCCCGACCCTGCTGTCCCCCGTCCTACCTAAAGCAAAAAAAAAAAGCTTCATTCGGAATAATTTATGGGACGTTGTTCATATTCCCGGCTTTGTTTTCTGTCCCGTTTTTGCCATCTGAATCAGTTAGATGAGGCTGAGGAACAGGATCATTAGGGGTGGAAGGAAGCTCTGGAGATTGTCCATCTAACCCCCACGCCAGGGCAGGGCCACCGAGGGCAGGTGACTCACTCCGGCTGGGGTTTGAATGTCTCCAGAAGGGGAGACTCCACGAGCTCCCTGGGCAGCCTGTCCCACCGCCCTGCGGAGTAGGGACAGGTAAAGAAGTTCTTTCTCGTGTTGAGGTGGAACTCCTTGTGTTCTGGTTTATGTACAGAACTTGGAAAATTTCATTTCCACGCTGAAGCGTATATGTCACAGGGTTTTTTTTAAATAGAGGATGTGAGCAGGTCCCTTCCAAACGTGTGTGTGTGTGTGTGTGTGCACATGAAAACTTCAACAGATCTACATCAAATGCAGTGCTGTCCAGGATGTTTTCAGAATGCATTTCTACAGTTGTATTCCTGGTATGGAGAGTGCAAAAATCTACAAGAGTAAAAATCCATGTCTCTTGTAATCAGAAATTCATACTGGTACAAATATGTTCAAAACAAAACCAAACAACAACAAAAGCAAAACCAGGACAGACACAAACCACGCACACACACACACAAAACCAAAGAAAAATAAAGAAAACCATCAATGGCATCTCATGGCTTCTACAAGACCCAAAAACTTCTAATCCTGGCAGTTCAAACTAAGATGTGCTCCAAGCACAGAAGCAGTAGAAGGGCTATTGCAAATATTCTTTCAGAAGAAGAAAAAGCGCAGCCTTAAAAAGTGCTGCATAAGTTTAAAATATTGTATCTGCTGTAGTTATCCCTTTCAAAGCCCTTCTATAATCTTCCCTCCTAGAGTTCTGCTGCCTGTGTCCAAGGCTCCAGATCCTGCACAGAAGTACAGTTCACAGGCTTCAGTCAAGAGAATAGAGGGAAGCATGAGTTTGAGGAAGCAGAGGTGGAAAGTCAGGGATGTTGATCGAAGGGTCCCGGTTTGGAGAGAGTTCAGTACAAAACAGCAGGCAGGGGACAAGGCAGGTATCAGCCACAAAACCAGCCTGAGTTCATTTGCTGAGGTTAAAGTACTTGACCACTGTGTTCTAAGAGGACTTGTTTGCACTGAAACTTACAGCATGTTTCCATTAGTAAGAAGTGTGACTGGAATTAGGATATCTAATAATAACACATGTTCATCACAGAGGAAAATAATGTGACCATGCTGAATAAACTATCAGCAATGCACTAATAGAAGCTGCAAAAACTTGTCATTACTGTAACTGGTTAATCTGTGGCCTCTACAAGGGTTAGGACACAAATTCTGCAAATGGTTTAACACTTAAAAAAATGTTCTGTTGCTTGCATACCAAGAAACAGTTTGTTCTGCTTAGGAACAAACAAACAGTTTAGGAATATATCTGAGTGTAATAGTGGGTTTTAAAAAAAATAAATTATTAATTCTCCCTCAGAGGAATAGTTATTTTCCACACGCTATTTAAGCCTTATATTTTAATCATGTAACATTTCTGTTTACCACACAAAGTTGGCATGGTCTTGTGTTAACTTTTTCTGGTAAAGGTATAAAAATTTTTTTCTTCTGCTCACTTCTGTTCCTGTTGGCTGAAAAGTATGGGCAGCCTCCCTACACACACATTCTAATACCAGTGTACCTCATGGGTTCTTAAATTAAAACCTGATTCCTCAGAGAGAAATAAACAAATGTGGTGGATCTGAGCAAATGAAGTTTTCAGAATACAAGTAAACAAGTGACAAGAACTTGTCACTTCGGAAAAATGAAAGTTGCCCTCTCCCTTACCTCACAGCAGTGATCTAGTCTATTAGGAAACAGGGTAAGTCCATTTTGGAGCACATTGAAATATACAATTACACTTCGGGTTTCTGCAGTACAAAGGCCTCCTCTTTCCTTCCTTCCCCCAGGATCTGCCCAAAAAGCTCAGCAATCCCATCCTGTGCAGTAATGCTACTCCTGGGCAACATCATGCGTTCTTTGTCCAGCATTATCTTCCTGCCTGTCTTGCAGCAGTCTGAGTCCACAGCAGTGATGTACCTGTGCTGACATAGCAGAAAAGACATCTGACATTTTTCAAGCCAGTAGTCTTTCTTCAAAAGGTCATGATTTAATTCAATCACTGGAAAATAATTGAGAGGTAATGTGAAACCCACAGCTGTAGTAGTCTCCACAGACCTCCAGCACTCCCACAGGAAAAGTCAGAGCACACCTTGTGGCACACACCAGGAAGACACAGCTGCACCCCAAGAATGGCACAAAAGCATAGCTAGGAGAGTGGGCACCTGAATCAAAAAAACACCTTCATCAGCAATCTACTAAAAAAATATTACAAGGAAAAACATACAAATACAGACCTTTCAGAACAAGTTTATTAGTCAACCACAATTATAAAACTTAAATATTTATATAGCAAGATGGAAAAATCTTAAGTAACCAAACACTCCAAGTTATTTTGCCGCAGTATACACAGGAATGTTTTGTTTCTTTAACAAGCTGATCCAACATCATTCTTCACTCACAAGTGTCTTGAAGGTATGTCTAATTTTGAGAATGTGTTTCACATGTAAATGCAGTGTACAAAAAGAAAAAATCAAAGACCATACTAAACTGACTCAAAAAGGAGAAAAAAAAAAAAAAAAGAAAAAAAACCCAGGCACATTGAAGTCATCTACTCCATAAAGAGCTTGTGGCTAATAGTGTTTATATATGTTGCCAAAATTCAAAGGGTACAAATTAAAATGGTCTTTGATACACAAATGACATGTTCTAAATGTTTTTTGTTTCGCAAAACATGCACGAAGTTCCCACATTTTTAAAAAAGTCTTTTGTACCAGATAAGGAATACAAAGGCAGCCAGAAATGGAAGCATTCACAAACACCAGAATAAGGCCCTTCAAAATTTATTTAAAGTAACATATTAAACCCCTTCATTCTCAGGTAAAAGATTAAGAGGCCGAGATACACATCGTCTGCGAGGGTGAGGATACTGGAGGTTGGCAGTGTCAGCATCACAAGACTGCTCTATCAGAGGAGGAGGAGGAAGGAGCTGGGCATGACTGGACCATCTCGATCCAGCCCGTGGGGAATCCAGAGGGGGAAAGAAATACCTGAAACAATTAAGAAAGGAACAAAACACCAAAACAAAAAAAAAACCAAAAAACAACGAAACAAAAAAACAAACGAACAAAAAAAAACAAAACAAAAAAAAACCAACAAAACAAGAAAAGAAGAGAAAGGTAGTAAATACAAGGAGAACCAAAGGGGAGAAAAGACATGCTGGAAAAAAAAAAGGCTTTAGTATATCCATGCCAAAACCAATAGAACATAATAGCAGAAATCAAGGCTTGTAATTCAAAACAAGACAAATCTGAAAACTCTTCTTTAAAGCAAAATAATAGTCTTTTCCACTGAAATTCATTGAAAATAATATCATAGTCATAGTCCTAGCATACATTTTTACAAAAGAATGGATTGCTTTGGAAGTCAAAAGCGTGGTGTAGTACAGCTACTAACAGGCTTTCATTCTCCCAGAATTTGTGATTTGTTAACAGCTTTCAGTAATGTTTTGTTTGTGACACAAAATATACATTAAATATTATCAAAGTACATTTGCTGCATATGCGTCTAATTCAGATTAACTTTACAGCATTTCTAGAACAGACGTAAAAACATCACTTTTTACATTAATGATATCGCATTTACAGAGAATAACTACTTTGAATGAAATACAGTCTTTGTATCTATTTCAATATTTCTGTAAAATCCTCAGTGTAAATTCAAGATTCCTGGTGAATGCAAGATTCAGAATTATGCCACTCCATGTCATTTTACTGCCACTTTTATTAGAACTTACCCGTAACACTTGTGCATTTTAGCGTAACTATATTGTTTTCTGTCTTGTTTACAGTTCTGTGGACTTACATCAAAGACCAGCTATCAGTTTATTAATGAAATTATGGGATAATTAACAACAATCTGCATTTTGGTTTATATGTATGGCTAAAGTGTTTGCATTTTTCAAGGATACTACATTTAGGGAATTGAAGTACTCCATGTAATTATAACTATTACCATAGGCATGTACAAATATGTAACAGAAAAAGTACTTCTTTTAGGATGAAGGAAGTATGACAGTACTTACAAAACATTTATTTGAAGTCATACTAAAGAATATAAATGAAGCAATACCAAACCACTAAAAGCCATCATCTGTACAATTGTCAGAACAGTATTCTTTCTTCTTTAGAACAGTTGCATATATTACAAAGCAGTTACAACCTTGTAATGTTTAGGAATCATAATCAAATGCTGAACACTCTGAAATGCAAAACAAATTGGTTCTCAAAACAATTTTAATCAAAGTTATTGTAATGGTCGTTTCCCTCCTCCCATCCCAATCAAGGACAAAAATTCTTGTTTTTAATAATGAACTATCTTTTAATTTTACAAGCTTTCAAAAATAAGTTCTGATGGAAGTTTTGGGGTTTAGGTGGGTTGTTTATGTTTTTTTCCAAACAAGATGCCTCTCCAAGTATTTTTCTATCGGGCGTTCCATCAGTATCAAACTGTGCAGGCTAGTACAAAAAACGCACACAACGTGTTTTTAAAAGGCTTTTTGAACAGTATTTAGTAGTTAGCAGGCTGCTGGTGTCTTGGGAGAGGTCAAACGGCGCTGGGGAAGGGGAAAAAGGAGTTCGTTTTCCATTCCTGTGTGCATGCAACAAGCAGCAAAACACCAAAGTTACTCCAGTTAGCTTGGTATCAGCTCTGTTTTCTGTTAAAAAGGACATAATACAAATGGAGAATGGAAATTGTATCATAAATCTAGACACACGATTACATCAACATAATAATACAGCCCTACTGGTTTACTTCTTAACAATCTACATCACACGTTCTGAAATTTATTTTGAGTACAAATCCAGTTTGGTCATAGTGCTTTTATAACCTTTTCCAGATCTGCCTGTACTATAGCTGTTTTAAGTGTTTCAACGTATAGACACGAAACATAGCATGTACAGTCAGAGACAAAATACGTTATGTGTAGGATACCTATTTGGTCAAATGTCAATGCATAAATCTTTATCAGGATGTTAACACTAACACCAAAATTAGCGACTGTGCTTAGGCAAGAGGCCAATATCATTACAAAAGAAAGCATGTAGTAAAGTGTGTATCTCTTATAATAAGGCTCAACCCTAGAAGACACTGTATGTTCCAAAATTCCACAGCCACTGACTTAATTCTGGAAATAACATTGTGTTACAAATTGGAGGCAAGAATAATTTATTAAAAAACAAAAGAAAACACCTTGCAAAATTCAGAGCAACGAAGGGAATAGAAATAATGCTAAAAGTTTTGGTTTCTCAATGGCTTAGCACCAAGTTCAGAGACAGAAGAGCCACCAGTTAGGTGGGGATGGTTAG
Source organism: Peucedramus taeniatus (assembly GCA_013400575.1). Lineage (NCBI taxonomy): Eukaryota > Metazoa > Chordata > Aves > Passeriformes > Fringillidae > Peucedramus > Peucedramus taeniatus. The sequence continues at coordinate 11,990 of WBNO01004099.1, forward strand.
TCTTGGTGGCAGCACAGATAAGGAGATTGTGAAACCACACCTTATAATAAAGAGCTGTAAAACAGCCATTGCCCCAAAGGAGCCCAAGCAAATACAGCTAATACAGCAAATGCACATGGATATACCATGTCCAAGGCAGGGCTGCATCTCATTTGCTACACTACAAGTAGAACCTGGAACCATGACCAACATCATTCTGCTACCCTTTCTTGCAGGGACCAGGCCCCTTACCACCTCATGTGCTCACATTTATCTTGTGAGGAAAATGTGAAACCCGTTCTCTGTTTAACAGGGTTAGGGATCTTGATCTTCCATTCAGGATATACTGCTGAAAGGGAGAGAGGGGACAGGCTGGTGCTACTCTCCAAAAGCAAACTTTACTGATAAGCATTCCAAAATGAAAAAAAACCCACATGAGTAGCTGCACATGGATAGAAAGGGAAGCTATCTCAAGGCATTTGAAACAAAGGTGGCCACAAAACTCAGTAAGTGCTGCTATAGAATCTGGCCACGTCTCATCCTTATATAGGACTTACAATTCTGTAAAGCTGATTGTACACACTGCACCATACACATCCAAGACTCAGCATATTTCTACATTTCAGTGAGCACAAATGAAATGTTTTTTCAGAAGAGGCAGTAAAATTTACCCACTAAACAGCAACTATTACAGAATAAAAACCTAAGAGACATTAAGGCAAATTATTTGCAATATGAATGCCATATGAGGAAAATTTTAAAACCACAAAACTTTTATTCAATTGATGCTATACACCTGCAAAAACCAAGTAAACTAACACTAACATTTGATTGTTGAAATCATATGTTATGAAGTAGCTTTTCTTCGTTCCCTTCTGCTATATTATCCCAGAGAACAACAGAATTTGTTGCTGGTATTTTTGCTTCACTTTTAAACATGTATCTAAAACAAAAGGGCAGTTACACACCAGGATGAAGCTTATCCTCAAACTATTTCAGAAATGTTTTTAATAATATGAAAGGACTAAAAATGAAAATAGTTATTCACACAGACTGATTCAGTATGACTTACAGTTTTGTTCATTTTCCTCTTAACACTGGCATAACAGACCAACCACAGAGCAAAACCAGAGGAGCTTACAGAAGTACTCATGCAATAAATTACACTGCACTTTAAAAAAATGTAAAGTAAATATGAGAGCTAAATGAAATTAAGATTCAGAGAAAAGACTATTACTGAAAATCAGTCTCTCTAGTACTTAACCTACCTGTTGGCAGATGATCCATTTAGTGAATTCTGCAGACTTGTATTGGCTGAACCTAGAGAGGCATTAAAAATTCCCTGCTGAGAACTACCATTCACTGGACTCCCATTACCTTTCAGTATACCAGTACACTTCCAGTTGTCCATGTAATTAGCTGCAAACACAGATATATACAAACTGTTAGTTTCTCTTCTGAAGCTCAGCTTTCCCTACAAATATGTTTCAACTGCTCCACATCTGCTGTGAATCAGAACTGAACTTTAATACCAATATATAAATTCCAAACAGCTGAGGATCTGGCCCTTTAGCTGCCTGACATTCTCTGCCTGTCCATAATTTAAAACTCAGTTTCCACTATTACAGTACTGAGGAACAAATGAGAATGTGTAAGGTAACTGCCAGTAGGTTTTTGTTGTTGTTGTCGTTGTGGGGATTTTCGTTGGGTTTTGTTTGTTTGTTTTCTGGTTGGTTGGTTGATGAAGGGGGTGCATTTATTTGTTTGTTTGTTTTCTCTTAAAAATGTAAACAGAAAAAAAACCATTTGCCTGGACATTGTGAATGAATGTAGATTTTCTAGGTTTAGCAGCAGGAAAAGATCTATCTTACTTTTTAAAATGACAACTTTATGTAGCTCTAGTCTGGTGAAACAATTTCAGGGTACAGTAACAACTATTCACAGCAGCCTAAATCATGCAAGTATTCCAGCACAGAAAGTTATTTCTGAATTCTGTTTTTCTTAAACATAAACAGAAATATAGAAAAAATATATATCTTTCACAAATCTAAAATGGACACTCACTCCAAAATTATGTTTTGAGTAAAATTTCTCAAGTATATTCAGCAGACTAAAAAGTTAATGTGTTTCAAGTGGGTGACTTACCCTTCCAGAGCCTAACACAGCCATCATCACCAGAGGAGGCAAGCACTGTGCCTGTAATATTCCAGCTCACTCGCCACACCTGGGAGTTGTGATTATCAAACTGTGCCACAATATGAATTTCAAATTTTGTTAATCCTCCTGATGAAGTCAATTCTTTCCTGTTTAAGAGAAAAGTGACAGTTCTGCACACAACTGTTCAAAGGTCTAGGCTTGAACATGATGCCAGAGAGAACTACATCTTCCTAATAACAACTGCTATTAGATTAGGTATTCAGACAAAATTATAGACTTGCTCACAATCTTGTCACCTTAAAAATCAGGTTGCATACAATCCTGCATACATTATTACTTTTGCTTTGCAGAGACAATTTAATAAAGATTGTAGAGTATGCATCACGTCACAACAATCTTCCTCTTAAGCTCACCTTAGAGGTTTTAGTGTGAAAATTCGTACGTCTTTGGTTGCTACAGCCAAGATGTGGAAGGATCTTCCCAGATTTGGAGCAAACGCAATATCATGTACAGGATCTGTGACTGTCATCAGAGCTTCTGCTTTTGCATATTTCCTGTACAGTGCAAGAAATTAACATTTAATGCCATGAAAATTGCCAGTGATGCAAATCATATAAACCAGATGCAGTGGAAATGGGGAAAAGGGTTAAGTATACACAATAAGACTTGCAAAAATAAGAATTTTTTTAACATAAATTTAGGCAATATTTTCAAGCAAATTTCTTTAGAAATCAAATCTATCAGATACTGCTGCCACTAAGTACAGTATGTTACAGTACTGTAAGTCATACAACAAAGCAAGAAGTGCAGTAAAAAGAACACTTTTGTCTATAATTGGAAAAGGGAAATAAAGAGAAATATTCCATTCACAAATCTAAAGGGAATTTGCATCTCAGTAACTTAGTAAATTTTCCATGCTTTTAAGCAGACCACTGTCTGCCTCCTCTGCAGTATGATAAACACATATTCCATTTTCTTAGTAAGTTACAGTAACTTTATTGTTAATGCATGGAGAGCATTGCCTGAAGATGGGCATAAAACCCGCAGAACACTCTGGCTCCTTTCCCACATCAATCACTCCAAATCAAACACAATTTCTCTGTTATCATTTAATTGGAAGTGGTGGTGCACAAACTTACTAGCCTTTTCTGGTTCTGTGAACTCTTGACTGTACAACCTGAACTTTGAGTGACCATGAGCAATTCACAGCGCTTTCTGTCATCATAATCATGCCTTTAAAATCATTGTAAAGTGACTTTGAACCAGTGCCTCGTGCAACACAATTCAAATTTCAACTATTAACTCCTTGTGCAAAATTAAACATATAATTTAGCAGATACTGAAACAACAACTCTGCCTTTAAAATGCTGGTAAGAATACTGCCATTTCTGCACTGACAGTGAATAAAATTATCCATATCATTTCTGTTAACATCAGTTACCATTCTGAGGTCTCCCTCTCTTTTCCTACCCAATGGATCAGAGAGAAAATTAAGGAATTATTATTTACTATTGTGGAGTAGTAAATAATAATAGGAATAATCTAATGATATTCTAATAGCTAATATATCTAATGACAGGAATAAAAGGTCATATATTATAAACAACTTCATGATCCCACAAACATTATATATTGTTATTTAGCATACCTGGTGTTTTCGTTATATTCATAAATTTGAACCTTAGCTAGTATATTTGGACTGTTGTCATCACTTCCTACAGCTATCATTGGAGAATGTGCTCGAGAGCTAAAAGGTGAAAAGAAATACTGTTATATTTACATATTATATCTATCTATCTATATATTATATTTGTATATAATATTTCCCATAGAAAGTACACCAAGACATTTGTTAAATTTCAAACACATTATCTATAGAGAAAACAAAACAACACCACAGAATATCACAAGGAAAAAAAATCACAAAGAAACAGGAATTAAATGACATTCACAGCTAACACTATCTTCACTCTCTTGTTTCAAAAGCCCACTTTATACACTTATTAGGGTGAAATCATTAGACAACATTATTTAGCAATTCAAGATGATGTTCTCAGAGAGGAGAATTGTCTTTCCATAATAGACTGCATCTGCAGTATTTGCCATAAGCTTCATGGCAGAGTTTGCATTCTTTGCAGTGCTTTTAATTATTGATTTAGTGATACTTCATTCAGGTTTTGGAAGATAAATCACATAAGCTAAATGTAGATGAATTCTAGTTTTTAAATCAACTTTTATCCTGTCCCATGCATTAAAGTGAATTCCTGTACACTGAACCTTCAGCACAGACTACTGCTAATGAAATAGAAAAGTAACTGGATCAGCAGGACACAACACTGTGTCCACAGGGAAAGCCATTAAGTGCTTCTGGACAAACAGAAATCAAAGCAGTTCAGCTCTGAATGGTTTCCCCCTTCCTGTTACAGTCATAAAGCAAATGTTTTAGTAACATACCTTGAAGGATTCCAAGAAATACAACTGCAGCTGAGCTTACACGAGATTTCATGCTGCAGTGACCACTGACTGAGATTCATCACATCTGGAGCTTCATAGATCCTTACAACTCCATCTGCTGAACAGGTTGCTAACATAAGACCCATGTGCTTGGGAGCAAACTTCACATCTGTAACAGATGTTCTACTGTCTACTAGAGTGGTCCTCTTGACCTGCAAAGAAATTTCCATCAAAAATTTATTCCCTAAGGAAGGATAATCAAAGTCTGACAACACCATTTCATAGGATTGCTTACATCTTTCACCAAAAAAACTTCCCTCTCCCAACTTTTCTATTGTTTGAAAGATGAGCAAGAACAGCCAGTGTTGTTTAAAATTATCTGTTGTCAAAGAAAAACCCAACTTTAACTCTACTGTAGGTGGGAATTCATGTCTGCGAGTTGTTTGCCAGGGAACATCTTATTATGAAAGACTGATAACAGTGACACTGATTGCCAGTTAGCTGTTTTCCTCAAATGTTTTAAAAATACTTTGTGTTGGAATGTTGCCACAAACGAACACAACATAGCCAAAAATCAGAAACTGTATAGCTACAGAAAAGAAGTCTCACCCAGTGACTCTGGCCTCGGAGTTTATCATTTGACTCTCCCACTATTTCTTCCCATACAGCTGCTGTTCTATCAAACGAGCAGGAAGCCAGGACCTGCCCAAATTCAGGATGGGCCCATGTCACACGCCACACTGATCCACTATGTGTCTGCAAGATAACATAAGAACACTGTACAGAAGCAAACTTACTGCGTTAGGCCAAGGAACCATATATTTTCATGACTTTCTGAAGAAGAGAATTCTAGGAAATAGTAACAATTCCTTTGAAACCTATGTTTTTTTATAGAAAGTTACATAGCAGCTGTTGCACTTTTTTATTCCAACCAGCACCGCAAAGTTGTTGCTCCTAGTGTTTAAAATGCAATTTTTACAAGCGTTTTTCAAGGCATTATTTATTACTACTTTAAGTTCCAAAGTATGATTCTGACTTCATGAAAAAGTACAGTTTTGTTCTCAATCAAATTTCAACCATTACCGTGTTCACTTCTAGCTTGCCTGTACTTTTCAAAAGCCTTTGCAAAGCATTATTAATCTTCCTTTCAATATGAAGCTCCTTTCATACCTAGTCAACATTCCTGTCTTAGAGAAGGGGAACTCAAAAACCTCCCTTGCATTGCCATTTACAGGGATGAATGCATTGTGGTCCCAATAAACACAAATTTAAGAACAATTCAGAAGCTGAATGCCCTAATTATCCAGATGAAGCAGAGCCTCTGTATGACACAGTTCTCAGAAAGGTTTTGGAGAACAAAAAGCAGAGGTCAGATGTAACATTTAATAGCCAGACATCTTCCTTTTAATTTTTCCCCCTTTTATTTTTTTTTAAGTCTTACTACATGCAAAAGGAAATATTGAATTAAAAATTAAGGTACTGTTTTCTACTCCCTGAACACCAGTCACTGATGTTTACTAATACTAGTCTGCCAACAGAACTAGGTACTAACAAGAATAGACTGCATGTTAGCATCTGCTTTAAGTGAGAGGCACTACAGATCTTTCATAAAAGCAAAGAAAAAGTATTTTACACAAGACATACAGAATCTACATCAAACCAAAAGCATTTCTGCTCTAAAATTCAGTGGACATGAAGCATGTTTCTCCAAAAACAAAGGAGAAATGATGGGTATGTCTCTGTAATTTTTACAAATACAAACCTTCCAGCTGGCAGTGCAATGCCAATCTCCATTTTCACTTTTGTCCCAGACCTATTGAGAAATCAAAATACAATCATACAATTTGTAAATAAACCTTACTGACTAGTACTTTAAAGACACAACTATTCATATATATATATATTTATATATTTATAAAATAAAAACAAACAAAACCATACACACCCACCCCCACCAAACATTTCCATCCAGCACATTGTATCTGGTTCAGTACAAAATTGCACTTCACTCAAAACCATGAAAACATCCCTATTAGAAGTAGGGAGAAGAGGCACCACCTGCAAACCCCACTACTGTACGACTTCTACTCTTTTTAAACAGTAAATTACATAGAAGAGAAATTATTACAATTCCCAATAGTTCATTCACTTTGTTCCAAGAGCACACTGTTCTGTCTCATTCTAGAGCTCCCAGCATCCTCATGTGCTCAACTCTGGTTGCAAAACCCTAATGCAGCACCCAGCAGTCATCCCAAAAGCAGACCAGGACAATAAACTATACATCAGGGTAGTGGGGGAACAGATGTTGTTTCTCTTTATGAGATTTCTGCCTTGATTTTTTAACCACATGCAAGTCACTGAACCTTCCCCTCTCTTGATTTCCCATACATCTTTATACTTACGAGTTTTTTACTGAAAAACTATGTAGAAATTCACGAACATAACCAAATGAAAGACACCACCTGACACCCACTCCTGTTTGTCACTCATTCACTTTAAAGCTGTACTGAAAGTCACCTCATGTCTGCCACTCTGGCTCTCTAACACAGTCTGGGTCATGCTGTCCCTCTGGTTGGAGGAAAACTTCTGGACAGCCTCATAAAGTATGCAGTTATGACTGGAAAGTAACATTACACTGCTAAAGAACATAGTTTCTGTGTTCAACCTACCTCCTAGCACCTTTTTCAAGAACTGCACACTCTAGGTAATCAGTCCAAACCCAAGATCCCCATGGCTTTGGCCTTCTGGGGAGGACCATTTTATTGTGGTTGGTTATTTGCTTTTTATTCTCTGGTCAGGGAGAAGGGGCTGCTTCCTTATTTTTAAGCCTAGTCTACATATGACACAGCTTTCTACAAAAAAAAAAGTTACTTTCTCAACCATTTATCTGGACTTAGTAACAAACATAACTGGTCTCTGCAAATTACATTTCTTAAATCTATCCACATGACTCCCGAATTATTTGCCCATCCTCTCACTATACACACAAAAAAGGAAAAAAGGCAATCAACTTTTCGTTTAAGTAAATATAAAATGCTACTTCATATCCTCTAAAGAAATGTAAAAATTAAGGCTTCTAGTATTCTACACTTTCCCCAGTCTGCCAGAGCACACACGGAACACTCCGGCTTTTTGCTTACTGGCACTTCACCTTCTTCCCATAACAAATACAGATTATTGGCACTACATTACGAAACAATAGGGTTTTTTGGTAAGCCTTCTTTAACAAACACACATTTTCAGCTGCATAAACACAACAAGAAGTACGGCTGCAGGCAGAGCAGTCGGGAATGTTTTCCCTGCTGCAGCACTGGCTGGGAAGCGGAGTTCCCGTGTCGACACGCGTTAGCGCACACACAAACACAACGTGCACTGTGCTAAAGCTTCCGGTCCCCACGGCCCGACCCCGCACCGGGTCCTCCCGCGGACCGAGCCCTCGACTGCGCCCCGGCCCGACCCGCAGCCCG
>WBNO01004100.1:41338-68107 GCA_013400575.1 Peucedramus taeniatus
CCCCCAAGTGACGGCCCTGAGCCCCACAAGCGATGACCCGGTGCCCCCCGGCTTGAGAGCCCCCCTCAAATGCTGACGCGGAGCCCCCCAGGCTCAGCCTCCTCAAGCGATGTCTCTGTCCCCCGTCTTTCCGATCCCCCCCAAAGCGATGCCCCCAGTCTGAGCCCCCCAAGCGCAGCCCCGTNCCCCCTCCCCGGCGCGGCGGGGCGGCAGCGCCCCGGGCCCGGCTCAGCTGCTCCACCGAGGCTTCGAGGTGGGCGAAGCGATCCGAGAGCCGGCCCAGCTGCTCCTTCAGGCCGCGGAAATCCCGGTACAGCTCGTCCAGAGCCCCCGACAGCGCCGGGATCCTGCGGGAGCAGCGGCGTGAGGGCAGGGACCCCAAAAACCCCCTCAGGGACCCAAAATATCCGCCAGGGACCCCAAATATCCCCTCCGGGACCCCAAAACCCCCCTCAGGGACCCCAAATANGACCCCAAATATCCACCAGGGACCCCAAATACCCCCTCAGGGACCCCAAATATCCGCCAGGGACCCCAAATACCCCCTCAGGGACCCCCGGCCCCTCACCGGCCGTAGTCGGGCAGCACGGTGTGGTGGTCGGACAGCAGCAGGTTCCGCAGCTGGGATGTGATGGCGAATTTCCAGTTGTCCAGGACCAGCGTCAGGTTGGCGCAGCCCCTCGCCGGGGGTCTCTGGGCTGGAGGGGCCGGGCTGGGACCGCGAGCAGCCCCCCAGGAGCAGGAGCCACAGCCAGCCCCTCAGCCGGGTCACCGCCCGCTCAGGCCGGTCCCCGTGCTTTCCAAATTGGGGTGGGAAGGGGTNCTGCGCTCCCCGGCTCTGGCTCCCGGCGCTCCCGCTCCCCCCTTTTGCAGGCTGGGGCTGGCTCCGGGCCCGGCCGCACGCGGCTCCGGGGCTGATTGCAAACAGACCGCGGACACGAGCCCGGACACACGGCCCCGCCGGCAGTGCGGAGCGGCCCGGCCCGTGGCGGTGATGGAGTGCAGGTGGCACGGCCCCGGCGAGCGGGGTGCCCCGGTTCCCGCTGGCAATGAGGAGTGTCCCGGCAGGTGACACAGCACAGGAGGCACGGTGCTGTGTCCCCCTGTTCCATTTGGGAACACGGAGCGTCCTGGTCCCATCCTGGCACTGTGCTGGGGCACAGTGTCCCCCCTTTCCCGTGGGGACATAGAGCATCCCAGCCCCACCCGAGGTGACAGAGTGCAGGAGACACAGGGTCCCCCAGATTCCACTAGGAACACAGAGTATCCCAGCCCCACCTGAAGTGACAGAGTGCAGGAGACAGCGGTGGGACACAGGGTCCCTCAGATTCCACTAGGAACACGGAGTATCCCAGCCCCATCCTTGCCCAGGTGAGGACGCACGCTCTGGGGTGCAGCGTTCCCCCATTCCCCTTAGGAATGTGGAGCACCCCGGTTCAGGTGACAGAGTGCAGGAGGCTCTGGTTTGAGGTGCTTTTATTCCACGTTACTTGCAGCCCCCGCGCCTGGGTCAGCCCAGCCCGGCCCGGGCGCTCCCAGCGCTGCACCCCCAAACCCCAGCACACCCAGGGGAAAAGCAACCGCAGCCCGGAGCCGGGCCTTGGGATGAAGCCTTTGGAAAGCTCCGGCGAGGGGCAGGGGGTCCCTGCCCCACTGGGGTCTGGGCAGTGCTGTCCTGGAGCAGGACAGGCCCTCTGGACCCCTCCCATGAGGGGACACGGGGCAGTGCTGGAACCGGTGCTCCCGGGATTGAACCAGAGCTGGCAGAGCCAGGGCTGGGCAGCTCCAGGATGGGCCTGGGGGGCAGAGGCCCTGTGAGAGGAGGGCTGAGCCCCTTCAGCATCCGCCTGCCCCTCTCCCCTGCCCAGCGGCGCCCAGGGCAGCCCCAGCTGGGGGCTGAAGGGAGGCTGGAGGGCAAGACCCCCGAGCCCCAGCTCCGGCCAGGACACGCTCCGGAGGGATGGGAAGGCACCAACTGGAGAACTGGCTCCCAGGGCACGATGGAGGCGAGGTGGTGCCCGAGTTACGTGGCTGCCCCGCAACCCTTCCCTGGGAGCCCAACCATGCACAGCGGGGGGACACGGCACCCGGAGGGGACGCCCCTCCCGCAGCCCCCACTGGGTGTCCAGGGGTGCCTGTCCTGCTCTGGGAACGTCACAGCCACCTGCCCGTGCCGCCGGAGCTGTCGGGATCCAGGCACTCAGGCAGGCAGGGAATGAGAGCAAAGCTGTGGGCAGGGAGATGCCAAAGCCTCCCTCTCCCCTTGGATAGGAAGCAGGCACGGGCAGCTCCCTAAGCCCCCCAGCTCCCCCAGGGCAGGCTGGCAGCAGCTGAGGGTGGTGGGGGGCCAGCCCAGGCACGGGCTGAGGAAAGCGTTGGTTCTCCTGGCTGGGAGCCCCCAAAAGGGAGCGAGGAGTAACCGGGGGGCTGGAGCCACCCGTGCCTGGCTCCGCAGCCCGGGCTGGAAGCTGAAGGGAGGAGAGGGAAGGGACGGGCGCTGCGCCGGCCGCTCCGGGTGCCTCCGGGCAGGAGCGGGACTAGGAACGGGGCAGGCTGCACATCTCGCAGTGGTCCGTGCCCGGCTGGTTCATGAAGGTGCAGTGCTGGCAGGGCCACATGGCCGCGGCCACGGCGTGCGACGAGCCCCCCATGGCGCCGTACTCCTGCAGTCCCGGGAGCGGGACACCCACCGTGCCTGCGGGAGAGAGCCCGGGGCAGGGCTGGGATCCTGCTGCACATCCCACCCTGCAGCCCCCTCACCAGCCCTGCCCCAGCCCTGCAAGGGCTCCAGGCCAGCTTGGATGGGGCTTGGAGCAACCTGGAAGATGGCAGGGGGGTGGGACGAGCTTCAAGATCCCCTCCGACCCAAACTATTCCAGGATGCTGTGACCAAGGAACAGCTTCCTCCCCACGAGCTTCCAGCAGCCTCTGTGGCAGCTTGGGAGCAGCTCCCAGGCCAGCTCAGCCAAGGGACACCCCTCCCTGAGGGACACCCTGCCCCAGGGACCCCCCTCTTACTGCAGAGCTGCTCGATGGTCGCCCACTGCTCCGATTTTTTCCAGGTCTGTGCAAGCTCCTCATTTTTGGTCCTCACAGCTTCCAGCAACAAGCTGATGCTGTCCTGGAAGTCACAGGTGGGAAATGAGCACTGGGAGCCCCTCCAGTGCAAGGCAGGACCCTGAATCTGAGCTGTTCCCCCTTTCCCAACATCTTTGGGGTGCCCCAGTTTATCCTTCTGCCCCCCAGCATTCAGATCTCCACAGCCCAAAAGCTCCTTCCCTCTGCTTCCAGGGGGTATTCCCTACCCCTAGTCCTGGCACTGCGGGCCAGTCCCACCTTCCAGAGGTGCAATCCCTCCACGCTGGAGCACTCCAGCCCCATCGCTGCTCCCATCCTGATCTCCAGCTGCCCACGGTCATCCCGGCTGCCTCGCACATGCGCAGCCTCTGGCAAACACGGCCCAGCTGGATCTCGCCGGGAAGCTCCGGCGGTGCCGGGGCAGCCGCCAGGCCCCCGGTGCCCGGCCAAGGGCAGCAGAGCTGCACAGCCAGGACCTCGCTGGCCTTCAGTTCTGGGGGCTCTGATCTCCTTTTTGTTCCCACCGAATTCCTGATTCTGAGATAATTTTTTAAAATGTTTCCAGTTCTGGGAGCAGCAGCCAAGTTGGCTCTGGGATCATGTGGACAACCACCCCCCTCAGTGCTCCCAGCAGCTCAGGGGCTTTGTGTTTAGAGTTGAAAAAGCTTTTAAAACTCTTTAAACCTTCTTCCAACAGCTTGATCAGGAAGAGCCAGCACAAGGCCCTGCCCAGGGTCATGGAATGGCAGGAACCGTCACCTCCACCCTCTTGAGGGACCCCTGGAGGGGCTGAGGGCCCTGGGATGGGGGGGATGGTGTGGGGACAGGACCCTCCCAGCCCCGTTACGTACCCGCAGAGGCATGACCTCGTTTGTGACCAGGAAGAGGAGCAGATGGAAATCAGAAATGATGTCTAGGAAAATGGAGGAAGTGTTTTGGGACAGGTACGTGGCCAAACTGTGGAAGTCCTGGGGAGAGGGGACAGTAATGAAGAGAAGTCAATTCCTATTTGGATCCACTAACAGATATTCCTGTCCCTCTGGCTGTCCTCTGCAATGTGCAGGGACATTCCCAAAATCTGATCCCCGCCTATCTGACTGAATCCCAGCTAACAACTTCCAGGGAAAATGATCTCTGGGCCCACAGGAGCTCCTCTTGACCAGCCCCAGCACCCACAGAGCTGATCTCAGATCCAAGAGGTGCTGAGGGGGAGCCAGGCAACTCCAGCCTTATCCCTAGAGAAAAGAGGGAGAAGAGGACATCCCATCCCATCCCATCCTCTGCCTAAGCCTTTTGCAGGAACAGCTTTCTGTTCTTAAAGATTCCATCCAGGAAGAGAAGGCAGCACTGCGTGAACAGGAACAGAGCCCAGTCTCAGCAGGTTTGTGCTGTCACCATGGGGCTGGAGCCCCCTGGTCCCTCTGGAGCTGCCTGGCAGGCACAGGGAGCCCTGATCCCATGGTGGATGTGGCAGGAGCTCAGCACCGGCCAGCAGTCAGCATTGGCATGCAGACACTGCTCTGAGCAGGAAGGACCTTGGCAGGCTGAGCCAGGAAGGGGTGACTCGAGGGCACAGCTGTCCCTCTGCAGATGTCAGCACGAGGGAGGCAGAGCCCATCCCCAGGGAATCCAGCTCTGTCAGGAATCGCCCCTCACCTGAGTTTCTCCCAGCACATCGCGGTTCTCGATGGGGAAAGGGTTTTGAGAAATAGAAAAAGTGTAGACTGGATCCTTGGGGAAAGTTGTAGTAATCTAAAAAAAAAGAAAAAATCCAAGGAAGGATGATCAGAGAGCAGTGGGATACGGGAAGCAAATCCAGATAGCTGAGAACAGCCATGGCTATGATCCCAGCTCAGCCAAACAGTGAGGCATCCTGCAGGGATCTGATGGCTTTTTAATTTAATTTGAAGTGATATTCCATCACCACACCCCTTGGCTCCCTTTGTAAGGAAGCTGGAGGGACATGATGGGTTTGGTTTGTGACAGATGCCATGGAGAGCATCCCTCTCTGCACAGGTCACTGGGATACAGCAATCCTGGCACAGCTGTGCCCTGTGCCAGGCAGCTGCTGCTGGAGGGATGTCCTGGGGGGATCCTAATGCACATCCCACCCCTCTGTTTTCATCCCAGGGACACCCCAGCCATCCCAGGAACAGGTGCCTTCACTCCTGCAGGAATTCCTGTGCTCTGGCACTGCCTGTGCCAGGAGCAGCTGGACCAGAGAGGCTGCTCCAGGTGGATCTAATGGTTGTTGGCACCACCTCCAACTCCAGCAGTATCATCTGGCATCCCAATTATTTGCTTTCCTGCCTTCCACACCGTAACTTTGTTTCCCAGCCCCAGGGCTGAGCTGTGCCGTGCCTGGCAGTAGCTCTGCTCTGGCCAAGCTGTGCCAGAGAGTGAATTCCCTCCTCCAAGAAAAAGCATTTCTGGACAACCTGCTGAGTCACTCAAAGGAGATGGATCCCTAATTGCTGCTCTGGAGTTTCCTCATTAGGCAGTGCCCGGGACAAGGGTCCGTGGGGCTGCTGCTTCCTGGCCATGTGGCTCTGGGCCAGCTCAGAGCCCTGATAAGGCACCAGGCAGTGCTTTCCTGGAAAACAAATGTGTTCCTGGCACCACACCGACCCCACAGAGCAGGGCAGCCACCCCCCTGCTAGGAATGCCTGGCAGCAGCAGGCAGAGGAGGATAATCTGTCTCAGGAATCCCCTCCACTGGGAATTTCAGAGGTGGGTTGGGAGTTTGCTCCCCTGGGCCCATCTCCTGTGGGAAGCAAACACGTGCAGGGAATACTCACGTCTATGATGAGGTACTCGACTGGGAGCGGGCGAGCCAGCTGGGTGATCTCGTTCCCAAACTTGTCTATGTCCTGAAAGAAAAAGAGTTGGATTATTCCTGAGCATGGAAGTGGTGTGAAGCCCAAGGGATCCTGCCCTGGAGATGCTCCTGCAGAATCCTGTGCTCTGGCAGATCACTGAGGTGTGGAAGAGAAGCTGGATGGGTGGTGCAGTGCTGCCCAATTCCCAGCTGCTCCCTGGGGCTGGAGATCTCTGTAATTCCAGCATCTCTGGAATTAGGATCTCTGTTTCCTTGTGAGCCAAGAGAGTGAGGAGTCACAAACCACCTTGGGCTTGTCTCCCACTAGAAAGAGGCTTGGAATTATCCACAGAGTGTAAAGGTGGGGTTCTTGGACTCCGTGATCCTTGTGCATCCCTTCCAACTNTGGAGTGTAAAGGTGGGGTTCTTGGGGTTGTTGGACTCTGTTGTCCTTGTGCATCCCTTCCAACTCCAGAAATCCTACGATTCCATGATTTTAAATGCCATTCAGGTGGCAGCTCCATCTCAAAGAGAGGGACAGGTCACCTGTGCCTCCTCAGCCGAGGCAAACCCACCTTTCTGCAAATCCAGGAGTGCCTCAACCAACTCTTCATCTGGGAATTGGGAATCTGGGCACTTTCTCACACCCAGACCCTTGGAACCAGCACATCCCATGGCGTAAACTTGTTTTGCTTTGCCAGACGAAGGGAACATAAAGTTTAATTAGGCAGACAAACGGCCGGCATATGTTCATTAATCATAACCTGACAATTAGACGTGATTGATGTCAAACACGCCGGGTTCAAACGCCGCTTCGGAAATAAATCCCGGAGAACTGACACTTTTCATTAAAGATTCCGTACGAGGGGGTTGTGTTTTCTCCCTAAATCATCACTTAACGTGGCATAAATCATTCATGGAGCCCCACATAAATCACACACCCGTAATTCCCATCAGGGACGTTGTACTGGACGATCCATGGGCTCTCGGTGGTGGAAGCTGGATCTGGAGCTGTCACCCCCAAAGGGGACAAAGCCCTACTCTTTCCATGTGGGATGGGAGCAGCATTCCATGGGCTGAGCCAGGGAGCACCATGCAGGGCTCTGCTGCCCACGGCTGGCTCCAGGACTCTCTCCCCTTTCTCCCAGCCGTGTTTTCTCCAGGAGAACACCACTCCCCCGCTCTCCCTGGTGTTTACACAGCACAGCTATGCGGAGCAGCAGCCAGCACCACCCCTCTCCCAGTCAGACCTCACCCCAGCAGGCTGCAGCACGCTGCTCCCCTCCAGGCACAGCCCCCCTTCCCGACCCCCTCCCCGAGCAGCCCCTGTCCCCAGGAACTGTTCCCTCTGCAAAAAAATCTCCCTTCCAATCTTTGAAGCGCCTTTGAAAGGCAATCCTGATAAGGATCTTTGCTCCTTGCACATGACAGGTTGTGGCCTCAGATCTCTCTGGCCCCGACAGGAGCAGGAGGAGCTGTGGAGCCTTTTTTTGGGAGATCACAGGACCCCAGAGCCAACCTGCTTCTAGATCTCAGTGATACAACAAGAGACAGGAATCAGATCCAATCAGCTTCCCAAACACAATCCTGCCCCTGCATGAAGGGACCTGCAACAACTCACGCATAATTAGCCCATCTGGAATTTATTTTCCAATCTAATTAAGTTCTAATATGCAGAAACATTTTTCCAGCACCTGTTGGCTTTAATCTCCCCCTCTGGGGATTTCCATGTTAAATGCCTGCTTTTTCATGGCATGCTACTGAGGCCTCCAAGACATCCACAGACTGGAACCTCGCTCCCCCTCAGCCAAGGACATGTCCTAATCCTGACAGGACAGTCCCCCCAAACTTCAACATCCCTTTCCCACCACCATGATTATTTAATTATGTTTTAAAGGCCTTAATGAACATCAAGTTGGGATTGTTGGGAGAAAGATCCTCCTCCTGAGCTTGGCATACCAGGACCCTCCCAGCATCCTGTTATTGCTGCAGCCTGAGACCCCCAAAGCCCAGTGGCACCAGCTCCAAAGGGAGGCCAGGAAGGGGTTAAGGCAGCGACGAGCATTTGGCTTCAGGACAAAAATCCAGCAGCAAGGCCTGGAGGGTCTGGACAATGCATCACCCCAGTGGAGACTGCATCAAGGCTGGGATTAGAGCCCTTCAACCCACTGTCTGGAGACAGGAGCTGCACAGGGATGAGCGAGAACAGGGAAAAGGGTGGGAACACAGACACCTCGGCAGGATGGAAAGACTTCTGGGTGGCCTCAGGATTATCCACGGAGGGTGAGGGGAGCAGCCAAGTGAGGAGCCCTGGGAGCTGCCAGCCAGGAGGGAGGCTCGGGATCCGCGTCCCAGGACAGCCGTGAGCATCCCACGCTGTCACCATCCCATGCCGTGAGCATCCCGCATCCCACGCCGTTCTTCCCGACCTGCTCCCTCTGCTGAAGGCACGGTGGAGCTCGGCAGCCATCTGTCCCTCCCATGTGTGAGTAAATCCCAGCTTTGCTCTTCCCTCTGCTGACTTCCAGGCGCCTTCCCCGGCAGTGCTGTCCCTCGCACGGGCAGCGCGGCTGAGGCGCAGAAACGAAGCCACTTCTCCAAGAGCAAGTGACAGGTCAGGGAGAGTTGAAACCCTTCCCAGGAGACTCCTGCTGAGCTAATCCAGCATCCTCCTCCCCTGAGCAGCTGGGACATTTGAGGCTAAGGCAGCTCATGAGCTGGTGGGAGGGCAGCCAGGGAAGTCCTTCCCCGTCAGTGAACACTCCCCGCAGCCTGGCTCTCCCTGGGAAGAGGATTTCCAATGCCATGGTAGGACAGCCTGCCTCAGAGGTCCTGCTGGGCTCTAATAAAAGCAGGGCCCTGGCTCAGGCTGTCCCAGGGAGGGATGGGACACATGTCACTGGTGCCAGGCCAGGGCTCAGACACGGCTCAGCCGCAGGAGAGCTCAGAGCACGTGTAGGACTCGAGGGCAAAGGGCTCTTGCACAATGCTTGTAAAGGGCTTTTGTCTTACACCATCCCAAAGAAACTCTGGGGGAATGTTAAATCATCCCAAAGAAACTCTGGAGGCACATTAAACAATCCTAAAGAAACTCTGGGGGGATGTTAAGGCAGCTGGAAAATGCAATTCACTGTGAGGATGAAGATGACATCGTGTTTGCGCTGAGCTGTCACAAATACCTGTGATAAGAGACAAAGCCAGCCAGCCCCCAAATCCAATTATCCAGGAGTTTTAAAGCGTCTGTAAAACATCAGGAATCTCTTCCCACAGTTGATGAAGTTAATGGTGGAACAGTTCAGCACTGCAGAGTTCCAGTGGACTGGGAGGAGGTGACAGCAGGGATGGGGTGCAGCAGCTCAGGGAGGGATCCCCCAGCTGCACCCTGAGCACTCCCTCAGTGTTGAATATCAACCCAAGGTACATTCTCAGTGAAATCCAAATCAATCCAGCTGTTCTCTAAAACCAGATGGACAGAGGAGGCTGCTCAAGGACAGAAGACAGGAGGGAAAATCGTTGGAATATTCAGCCGGGCTCACCCTCATCCAGCTCAGAAACTGAAGTGGCCATTGCAACATCATCATCTTCACTCACAGGGTCTTTATCCCAACCTGTGTCTGTGTCTGCACACCATGGACTCCTTCCCAAGTTCAGTGTGCTGAGCTGGACAAGCAGCACGTGCTGGTTATGCCCCGTCCCAGCTGGAACCAGTGCTGAGCCATGATGCTTCCCAGACACCCCTGGAGGCCAGCAGGGATCCATTTTTCCTCCTGGCTAATCTTACCTGAGGAGGCACCTCAGAGCAAAGGAACTTGTTCTCACAGTCCCCAAACCCCTCAAGTTCCCCACTGGAGCAGAGCTCTCCCTTCCTGAGCCAGGACAGCAACGGCTGCGTGACCAAAGCCAATTCCATGGGGGTGGCTCCTTGGAGCAGCAGGCCAGGGGCCAACATAAAGGGAATGGTAAAGAAATACAGAAACCACCCAGCTGCAGGCTCAGGAAAACCACAGGACAATGGCAGTGCCATCAGCTTTCCCATTTCCATGGAAGAAAAGCAGCTCCTTTTCCCACTCGCAAGCTGGAGGCGAATCCACCGCGCTGCCCTCGGACAGACCCGAGTTCCACGGGTCCTGCCTCACATCTGGCTGCTCTATAAATACATCCACACTCCACAAACATCAGCCTCCTGGTCCTCATCCAATTAGAATTAATTTGTAGAGCTCCTTTCATCCTAAAGGGCTTTTCAGATGAATACTTGGATGTTGTATGGCAATGCACACGGACTTTCCTCTGCTCAGTCCCAGAGAAAACAGCAACTACTCCAAAGGGGAACCCCACATCACAGACTGGGGACAAAGGGAGAGCAAAGACTGGACCCCAAAGATTCCAATCTGTGCCACCAGATTCCTGCTCCTCCTGCAGTTCACCAGGGCTCGGACACGGCTGTTGTCACCATCCCAGGATGAGGTAGTGTCTCTGATCTCAAGCCTTGCACATTTAATGGGACCCCAAAGGTTTCCCAAGCCAGGAGTGACTAAGCTTTCCACAGATTTAAGAACATTCAAAAATAACTGAGGGATCCTAGAGCCAAATCTGCCGGAGGCTGAGGGAGAATCCCACCCGGCGGGGCCATCCTCGAGCACTCCGTGGAAAGGGCAATCAGGGAGAGAAGCTCTGAAACATGAAATCAGCTGCAGCCCGACCCAGTGAATCAGTGGATGATGGAAATTTCCACGGAAGGCTGGAACCATCCGTTCCCATTTTGTTTATCTCCCTGTTTCAGATTAGAGATGGGAGTGAAGCCCTTCTGGGAACACCCACCGGCTTCCTGCTGCTCCCAGCACCCCGGGTGGGCCACATGTGGGCCACAGAGCTGTGGGACCTCCTGCGAGGCTGCCCGAGTGTGGCAGGGCCTGGGCTGCTCCAGAGCGGGATCGGGGCACGCCAGGAGATGATCTCACCCTCCTCACGTTCGGGGCCAACCTTTGCACACCCTGCTCTGCTGGGCTGTGATCGGCCCCGGCTTATCAACTCCTAGGAGGAAGCTGCCTGCCCCAGAGAGAGCAGAATTCCAGCTGCTCTCCCTCTCCAGCACTGGATTCAGCCCAGAGGTGTTCCTTGTTTCCAGGTGGGGTCAAGGCAAGCCAGCACTCTGGCATTAAGGGGTGGAAACCATGGAGGATCACAGAGAAACCAGCACTTCCCAGTCCCACGTTCAGGGCATGCAGGAACACCCTGACCAGCTCTATTCCCATTGCTGGAGCACAATCCCCTCATTCCACTCCTCCCAGACAAAGGCAGCTTTCCTTGTCCTGTGCTCTTTAAAGGACAGCTTTACCACAGGCAGCAGGAGCAGACAGGACAGGAAGGAGATAACTAACGGGGTGATGGATGGCTAATTAGCCAGCCAGCAGTGCCATTAATTAACTCCTCTGTCCCTGCTCACGGGGCACCAGGAGCCCTGGGCTGGAGCAGCAGCACTATCAGCATCCACAGGGAGCCTGATCCAGAGCTCCCAACTCAGCCATGCAGGCACAGGAGGGGCTGAAGGGCTCCAGGAACAACTGGCAAGAGAATAACGACGTTCCATCCATCACCAACAACCCCAAGGTGCAGCAGGCAGGGACAGCAGTGACACCTCATGTCCTTCCAAGACCCCTCCTGCAGAGCTGCCTCCAGCTCGGGGCTTCTCAGCCCTGGAAGGATGTGGAGCTGCTGGAGTCCAGAGGAGGGGGTATTCACCTGGACATATTTACTTGGAGAAGTCTCCAGGGAGACCTGAGAGTCCCTTCCAGAGCCTAAAGGGGCTCCAAGAAATCTGGAGAGTGACTGAGGACAAGGGCTGGAGGGACAAGACAGGGGGAATGGCTTCCCACTGCCAGAGGGCAGGGTTAGATGGGATATTGGGAAGAAATTCTTCCCTGTGAGGGGAATGAGGCCCTGGCAGTTTACCCAGGGAAGCTGTGGCTGTCCCATCCCTGGAAGTGTCCAAGGCCAGGCTGGACGGGGCTTGGAGCACCCTGGGATAGTGGAAGGTGTCCCTGCCCATAGCAGGGGATAGAACGGGATAAACTTTAAGGTCCCTCCCAACCCAAACCATTCCTTGCCTCTATGACACTCAGTATTTTGGACTCGCTCTGGATGCACAATTTCCCTGCTGCTCCTGAGGATCAGTGTGCTTGGATGCAGGGGCACACCCTGGAGCTGGCCAGGCCCTCAGCCTCACCTTGTAGAAGACATCAGGCACGTACTGCTCACTGCTGGACTCCTTGGCGTAGCCCAGCTCCGGCGCGTCCCGGCACGGCAGCAGGCACTCGTCCCGCACCAGGGCCATGCACTGGTTTGACACCTGGTACCCCTCAAAGTGCACCTGGTTGTCAGGACCACCTGGAGGAGGAGAGGATGGGTGAAGATCCCGGGATCACCGAGGTTGGGAAACAGCTCCAAGATTGATCTGTGACCGATCTGCACATTGTCACCCAGGCCAACGTCCCCGGCACCTCCAGGGGTGGGGACTCCATCTCACAACCCTCCCTGTTAAGAAATTCTTCCTGAAAATCCTGCATGGGGGTGATTTCCCTGGTGTAACTCCAATAGAAAAAAAATGAGAAAGCAGCACTAAGGTTGGACTCGATAATTTTGAGCTCTTTTCCAACCTTAACAATTCCAAGACTCCATGATTGAACACAAAGCTATCAGTGATGAACACTGAGATGAAGCTGCTGGCGCTGCTGCATGGCAAGAATTTTAGGCAAGAATTCCTCTAAACTCCACATTTTTATAGCCACACACACTTCCACAACTATCCCAAGAGCACAGAGCCCAGGGAATGGCAGGAATGCTCTGCCAGGAGCTCCAAGGAGGAGGAGCTGCCCTTCTGGGGGCTCTGACAGCATCACCCTCCACTACCCTGCAGGTATCTCCTCTTTTTCCAAACCAAACTCAGGCATGCAGCTCCTGTGGCCCTGTTTCACTCCCAAGGATCCCTGAGCTGCAGATCACCTGCTGATGCCAGGCCTGAACAGTGTTTTCTCAGCCTGTACTGGATGGTTTGGTGGAAATCTGACATGGAAAGTGGGAATTAGGAGCCTGGCTCATGGAAGGATCACATGCTTGGCGCTTTCATTTGGATAATGTAAGCAACATCAGGTCATGTGTCACTGGAATACAACTGGAAAGAGAGGAGGGAGGCAGATGGTAGGAAAACGTTACTGTTTCCAAAGCTAGGAATTCAGGAGGGAATAGAAATTAATCCATGTGGAGGATTTAAAGGCAAAGTTGAGGCAAACTATCCAAATACATTTCTGCAGCACAGAAAAGAGGGACTCAAGTGTTTAAATAGAACCTGCTGGGCTGATTGAATAGAGGAGAACAAAATTAGCTGGAACAGCAAAGAGGAAATATTCCTTTTCTACCCTTTGATCTGTAACCTCAATCACTCACTGCTCCAGAACAAACACTCCTAGAAATTAAACATAGACCAGGACGGGGGAAGGCCTGAACACAGTTTGTTTGCTCAGTAAAACACCTTGTTTAAAAAAAAAATAAAATAAATAAATATATATATAAAAGAGAGATACAGATCTATATTTAATGAGAGATGGATGTGTTTAGCAGTCTGGAATGTACAGGCACGGGCCTGTTAACTAAAAAAAGAGCTTTTTCACTGAAAAAAGGACCTGGGAACCCTTACAAAGCCAGGCTCAGGGGCAGGCAATGTCCCATCCCACTTTCACTTTTCACTCTGAATGTTATTTGGAAGTCATGAGGGTTTTTTCATTGTGTTAAACAGAGCCAGAACCAGCGATTCTGCTCCAGGGAAGGTTTAAATGAAGACATGTGTCATCCCATGGAGAAGAACAGAGTGAACTGGGAACACTCCAGCCCTCCCAGCACATGCCAGTGTCCCCACTCCCAGCCCAGCCCATCTATGGTGCCTCTGGAGACTCCCTGAAAAAGGCTAAAACCAGAGGCTTTAACCATAAGCACTTTGCAGGAGCTTCTGTTTTACTCAGCCAAAAAAAAATGTTTCCAAACTTTTTTTTTTTTTCCCTGACAGATTTTTTTTTTCCTGTCAGGTTTCCCTGACAGCGACATGAGGGAGGTAAAGATCCCTCCTGAAGGAGGAACTAATCCATAACTTTGGAGTGTTGTGGTTCTGCACTGCTGCTTCCAGGCAACAGAGTTTGGAGCTTAAGGATTTGAAACACAAAGTGAGCAACAGTTGTTGCCCTGGCTGCAGGCAGAGAGTGATTTCTGGGTCAGAGAGGTGGGGCTGAGCCTCAAATAAGTCTCTTTAAACAGTTGTAGAGTAAAAACCAGGCAAATAAATAATGAGTGAGTATTGTAGAGAGGATAAAACAAAGAATGAGGAAGTATTTCAGTTGAGAGAGCAAACTCCTTGTTAAATAAGACAGATGGGGAGCAGGACATGTGATTTTTGGCATATTCTTCTACTAACAAGAGGTAATTCAGGTGAAGCCCAGAGGGCTGAGGCCAGTTTGTACCTGTAGCCACAACTGTGACAAACTTGGATCCAAAGTGCCCATCGGGAGAGAGGCGACAGATGTTGGGCTGCTGGTTCTGGAAGTTGCCAGCTGTGATGCACTCCTCTGCACTCAGGAAATACGTGTCCTGAGGGGAGAGCATGGACTCCAATCAGCCAAAGGACAAGGTGATGTAGCCCAGACCTATTTCCCTGAGCTGCAGCCAAGGAAAACGACCAACACCCCAGGAAAACACGCTTTCGGGGAAAGCTGCTGTGGAGCCCGGGACAAGAATGTGACCTGTCAGCTCCCCAGCTCTGGGCTGGCTCAGGACTGTCCCATGTCGAGTCCCACCCACCTCTACACACCTTTTTTTTTTTTTAAATTAAGTTTCATTTTCCAAATATGGATATCACTGCGTTTACAAGGAAAGGAAGCTGTGGAGGTTGAAGTTTGAGCCACGTATGTGTCACAAAGCCCAGCCCATGGGAACATCCTCTGAGTCACTCTGCCTCACTGGGTTTGTCCCTCACATCCCACTCCACTCCCTGGAGTTTTCTTAGTCCTAAAAAGGGCAGGGATAGATGAGATTTCAGGGAGAAATTCTTCCTTGTGAGGAGGGTGAGGCTGTGGCACAGGGTGCCAACAGAAGCTGTGGCTGCCCTTGGATCCCTGGAAGTGTCCAAGGCCAGGCTGGACAGGGCTTGGAGCACCCTGGGAGAGTGGAAGTTATCCCTGCCCATGTGGGCTTTAAGGTCTCTTCCCACCCAAACTATTCCATGATTCCCTGAGCACCATTTCCCCAAAGCAGGGGTGTGAGGGGCTCCAGCAGCTCTGCCTGCTTCCCAAACAGCTCAATCCCTACATTTCCAAGGGTTCCAGCTTCTTTTCCTTCAGAAGTGCCTGGAAAACCCCATCTCCCAAGAACTCCAGTGCCACCTGCAGCCCTGGCTGAGCTCTCTGCCTGGCTCAGGAGCTGGAATTCATTAGGAATTCTCTGGGTCACAGCTGGATCTCACCTTGTTCCTGCTGTATCGAACAGTTCCTTTCCGTGTGTCTTCTGAGACCAGGTCAGTGAATATCCAGCCGACCTACAAAGGGGGATGGAGAACATTGCTTTGAGGAAAAAAAGGACAAAAAAAAGAAAGAAAGAGGAAACCAGAAGAGCTCAGACATTTTCTGCTCACAGGACACGATGTTCTTGGCTCCTCTCAGCCCTGTGCACACTGCCTGCAGGAATGGCTCTCCCAGCTGTGCTGGGCTCCTTGGAATCCCATTTCCAGGAGCAGCAGCATGCCAGCTGGCCAGCCAGGGCACCTGCAGCATTAGGTTTCACTATGGAATATTTTTTCATGGAAAGATCTGGAGGCTGCAAGAGGCCTCTGTGCCACCACCAGCTCCCACCCCCAGTATTTCCTACGGAGAGGCTGGAGCGGGATCCGGCGCCCGGCGGTGACAGAGCAGCTCACGTGGCCCCAGCCTGAACCTCTCACACAATCCCAGTTTGAACCTTGCATGCACTGGTTAAGAGAAAGCTCATACTGGAGTGTGACTCATTCCAAACTGGAGTCAGCAGTGACCCCAGCATATTCCTGATTTTTGTGGTACAAACACACCTTGGAGTGAATCCTTTCACACTGACTGACCTTGGGATCAATCTTCCACAGAGCTGTGACATGGACACACACCTGGGATGATTCCTCTCCACCCAGGTGCCAATCCCAGCTCCCACAGCATTAACCCTTCCAAGGCAGAACCCATCCAACTCCCCCAGAGCCCAGGCAGACCAAACCCTGCACCCAGCACTTGGTGACGTGTTAAGTCCCATGGATTAAAAATATCTGATGGGAGAACATGGAAATAAATAACACACAGAGAAGTTTTGCTCCAGCCTCTGGTGAGGGTGGGATCTTATCTGAGAGAACAAAGCCCTCCCCAGATGTTTACAGTCTGCACTGAGCCTTCTGCCAGGCGGGTTTTCTCCAGCAAGTCAAATCTTGTTTGTGTACATCCCATTCCTGGCATTCCCACCATACCAACGCTGCTCCCAAACCGGAAAACATCAGCACGAGTTGGAGGGCTGTCAGGAAATCAGGGAATCCTGATGGGATCACTGCAGCCTGGAACTGAGGGGGACCTGCACTCCTAACCCCACACACCACTGACTCCCTGCAGCACCAAGGAGGGGAACGCAATCCAAGGGCAGCCCCTGCTCCTGGAAATGGAGCACAGAGGCAACTCCAGCTCCATCTGGGCCAAATGAGCACTTGCCAGGGAGATGCTGCCAGGAATGGCTCCTGTTGGAGGGGAAAGAAAGCGAAGATGGAGTTTGTGCTGCTTTGCCCCTGCTACTGCAGCCACACAGCCCTGTGAGGGGCCTATGCTCAGGAAAACCCTCTGGATTTGGGTTTCAGACCTAAATATCTACCAGCTGCTGACACTTAAGCAAGATTTAGGTAACCTAGAGAGTCTTGGATAACCCCGTGGAGCTGGAGAGAATTGCTGACCGCTTCCCTGCCACACACACACACAGGATCCAACACATCCTGACCTTTCTTAGGCCAAGCTTTGCCGCGATCTCATCCACAACCTCGGCTTTGGGATCCTCCAGGATCTCCAGGCTGTTCTGGGTGCCAATCTGCAGCAAAGAGACACTGGTTAGTGACAGGACTGGGGAAAAACCAGTGCAGCCACTGTGGGCAGCGAGGCAGAGGCTGGGAGCAGAGGTCTGGGCTTCCCCTCAGGCACCACCACAGACTGGTGTCACCCCAGAGACCTCCCTGTGCCACTCTGCTCTCAAGCCACACTCCCAAGGATCCATTTGTTCCTTTTCTACTGACAGTCTGTTGGACAATCTGGCAGCTGTGCAGAAACCATGAGGAGGAAGGAAATACATGAGGAGCACTCGGCTGAGGAGTGGTGCCGTGCCCCACCTAGTGGGGATTCTGGCTGCTCCAGCCAAACTCATCCTCAGCCTCTCCATCATTTCGTCTTCAAATCACTTAGACTTCATTCTATCTAATTAAGCTGCTTCAGTTTTCCCAGAGAGCTGGTAAAGAACTGAAGAAAGGCCTAAAAATGTTCTTTCCTAGCACAGAATTTGCTGGAAAGCCAGGAATCAAGGAAAGATTAAAAGTGAAATCCACTGTTACTGTCACTCTGGATTTAAATTATCTGAGGGTAAAAAACAACAAAAAGCAAAACTGGGGGTTAAAATTCTTTCTGTGGCTGCAATGGTGATGTTAAGGACATAAATCACTGTCCTCTTTTCCTCAGGACAGTTTTCCTTGGGGAGCTGCAGCTGAAAGTACCAAACTAAAAAGGTATTTGTGTGTTCCCTGATTCTGAGTCGGCACTGAGAGCTTTGGGTCTCACCTTTCCTCGGGACAGTTTTCCTTGTGAACCTGCAGCTGGAAATACCGTGGGAGGTTTTCCAAATTAAAAAGGTGTTTGTGTGTTCCCCAATTCTGAGTGCCTCCTGAGGGCCCTGGCTCTCACCTGGGGGGGCTCATAGATGGCTGCCACCTCCGCCCGGATTCCCAGTGGGATGTCTTTGTGCTCCGTGTACCGGCCGTACAGATAGCCCAGATGTTGGTTCCCTGTCTTCCTCCAGAAGTCTAGGAAGCGATCTGCAATTGTGTGGTTCTCAAACATGATGTTGTCAACATGCCTGTATTTCTGTTTGACAAAGTTCAAGTGTCAGGCCGTCCTCTGCTGGCTCTGGTCCCTTCCCAGGACACACACCACCCTCCGGAGCTGGATCCTGCTCAGCAGGGCTGGGGGAGGCTGGGGGCTCCCTCCCTCTTCCCTCTGCTCAGCTCCCACCCCTCAGCACTGCTCCCTGCTCAGGCTGGGGTGTGGGATGTGCTCAGCACCCCCAGCACCTCGGGGGCTTCACTGGGACCTTCGCCCCAAGAGCCTCTGCAGGGAAAAGGACACTGAAATTTAGGAGGAAACAGCAGAACCTGAGGGGCCTTTTGGATGATCCCATGAGGAAACACAGTAGGGTTAATCAGCAGGATTCATCACCAGTGCTGCTAGCTGGGAGGAAATTCTCACCCAGGACACTTTGGAGCCCATTTGGCAAGGCCTGAAGACCTGGACAGGACTGCCCTGACACCTGGAGGCTTGGTGCTCCTGGCTGGCTTTTTTGGAAGTCACCTTTCCCAAGCTAAAAGCCAGGTGCCCTGGCAGGTGCCCGAGCTCCTCTCACCTGTCGGTTGAGGGTGATGGCGCTGGGCTGGCACTTGGTGCAGATCCCCTCGGGCCAGGGAGGGTGTCCCTCACACCCCGACTTGATCTTACAGCTGATGTTCTCCAGGGCTACAAACTTCCCTCTGTGAGAGGAGAGAGGAGAAAGGGGGAAGAGAAACAGGAACAGAAAGAAAGAAAGGTGGGAGAAGGATGAGAAGGGGAAGAAGAGAAGGAAGAGGGGGAAGAGAAACGGGGAACAGAAAGAAAGAAAGGTGGGAGAAGAAGAGGGAGAAGAATGAGAAGGGGAAGAAGAAAAGGAAGAGGGGAAAGAAAAGGAAGAGGGGGAAGAAAAGGCTGCTGTTAGCACAGTAAATGGTTTTGGAGCAATCATTTATGGAGTGTGTGGGAAGTAAGAGATTGCAGCACCACAGCAAATCCTCCTTTCATGTGCACAAGGCTTCCTGGAAAGGGAAATTCCCTTGAAATGGAAGTCTCATGGACTTGAGCTGCATCTCCCAAAGAGATTTTAAAAGTCTCAATGGTATTTAGGAATAGCAGGGAGAAGATTACACCTCTGTGTAACTTATGTCCACCAAGTCTGAGAAACAGGCTTGGAGCTTGGTGTAATTAGGGAACCTCTTTCTTTCCATCTGGCCTTCCCTCCCATCAGGAGTGTTTCCTGGAAGGAATTATATTGCCACAGGAAAAGAAAAAATAGAAATAAAATGGGGACATAAAATAAAAAGACAGACTTAATTTTTCCCTCCTGCCTTTTCTTTTTAACCTCAACTTTTTAATGTGTTTTTTTCTCCTCTGTTTGCCATTCAATCCTCATGTCCAACACTGAGATCTTTCTGTACTTTCATTTGTGTTAAAAAAACCAAAGCTCCAACCAGATTCCCTTGAACCCAAAGATTTCCTTACTTGTCTGCCCCTCCAGTCAGCTTCCTGATGTAGGCATGGAATGACATGTGCTTCACAGGAGGCTCCAGATGGTTCAAATAATCCTCATCGAAGGGCTGCCAAAAACACGGCACAGAGCAGAGGCAGGTCACACACCTGTCTGATAACACCCTGATCCCTCAGCAAATGCATGTTCCACACTCAACCCCGCCAATGTGGAAGCAATCAAGGAAATTCAGGCTCATTTGCAAGGCAGCTACTACTGGGATGCAAACAGTGGAGCTTTACAACGGGGAGTTTTATGGTGGCCTTCTGCTCCGGGAACAGATTGGCCCCACAAATCAGAATCTCAACGGCAAAAGGCTTTTTCCTTTCAATATCTAACAACAAACAACGGGCCCAGCTGTTCCAACACGGCCAAGGACTCCCAGAGCACTTCCAGCAGAGGGGAAGAGCCATCCTGGAACAGCAGGATCCCCTCTGGAGGGGTGGCTGCTGCTTCGTGCCATAAATAACACAGCCCAGCACGTTTGGAGGTGTCACTAAAGCTGCTTCCACCTGGATAACCATGGAAAGGTTTGGGTTGGGAGGGGCTTTAAAGCTCATCCCATTCCACCCCCTGCCATGGGCAGGGACACCTTCCACTATCCCAGGGTGCTCCAAGCCCTGTCCAACCTGGCCTTGGGCATTGCCAGGGATCCAGGGGCAGCCACAGCTGCTCTGGGCACCCTGTGCCAAATGGTTAAATTGGGAAGTGCTGGTATCCAGGAGAGAGGGGACAAAACAAGAAAATCCAGGGAAAAATCCTCAGAAGATTGAGGGAGAATGGAGCTTTTTTGAAACTCATCACTGCAGAAAACCAGCTTTAACCAAGATCAACCCAGGGCCACAGAGGCCTGGAGCTTTAGTGACCCCAGAGTAGCAGCCCTGGCAGTGCAGGGCAAGATTCCAGCCTGGAGCTGCTACCTCTTGGCAGGCATCACTCCTAGGAAAAGTGTCCCTACTGGGAGGAACTGGGCTGAGTCTGCAGCACCTTCCTGGGGCTCTTACCTCCAGTGGGACACAGTGCACACATTTGCCCAAGGGGCCGTGGCGACACCTGGGCAGAGAGAGAGAGAGAACTGGGGTTAAATCTCATTTCACCTGAAAACTGAAGGAGGAAAAAGTCTATTTAATCATGGGAAAATCAGCCTGTAAAAGTTTTTCTGGAGTAAGTTTGGTGTGGAAGATCCACACGAGCTCTGAGCAATTCTCCACCTCCCATGTGGCAGGGTGATTTTAACAAAAAGCCACCCAAAATGTTCATCCTTTATTAGGCAGGGCAGGAACAACCAGGGAAGTGTGTGTTTATCAGGCAGATAAAGTCCTGCTGGGTAGAGTTACAGAAGGGAAAACATCTCCTTTTGTGGTGATTGCTTTAAAAAAACCCTAAACCAACACCAGGTCAGTGCTGGTTTCCAAAGGAAGGGCCCAGGAGAGGAGCAGTGAGGTTGGGCTGTGCAAACAATGGATGGGATCCAGTTGCAGGAGTTTTTTTTCAGGATGTTTTGTGGCAGATAATGTACAGAAAGGAGAGTTCAGTGCTGCTAAAGCACTCAGCACGCTTCACTGGAGATTGATCCACACTCCCAAAGGCAGCAACCAGCCCAGACAACTCCTTTTATCCCCAACACCCTCCCCTGAGCCTCAGCTCCCTGCTAGGAACAACTCCATCAATTCCTCTGGAAAATGTGGGCGAGTTCAAGGCAACATTTCTGCCACAGAGTGGTGGGGTTGCCTTTATTGCTCCAGTGATGTGCCATCCCATCACTTATGGTCAGCTGGGAAGGGCAGGGAGGATTCTCCACAAACTTCCTCACTGCTGCAGCACTGAGGATAAACCACACAACCCCAAGGGGAAGGGCAAATCATTGTTTTAGCAGGAATTCCTGCCTTTAAAATTTTACCTCAAACCTTTTCAGGAGTCTTATTCCAGAGGGTTCCAGCCCCAAGGCCACAACCAGTGCAGACATCAGGCCAGGACCCAACTGGGGCACTGAGCAATAAAAGCCCCCTCCCAGCAGAGGTGTTTTAGCAGCACCAGAGCAGATTTTGGGTGGGTTTAACTTGTTGTTGTGTTATTTTTACACAAAGAGAAGCTGCTTTGTTTCCCTAAGCCTCTTGCAAGGAAGAGCTTTGAGGAGTTGGACTTTGGTGCATTTTTGTGGGCAAAAGGGAGTCCCTGGTTTCATGGAGAGGTCAGGCAGACACGTGATGAAAGGAAGCCAGAGCAGGCAGAGACCCAAGTCCCACTTCCAAACCTCTGCCATTGGATATTCCACTCCTTCCCTTCACTTCCATGTCTTCCTTTATGAGGAGTGGCTGAATCTGAAGGCACTGAGTGCTCCTGCTTGGGACAGCAAATCCTGAAATGGTTTGGGCTGGAGGGACCTTAAAGCTCATCCCATTCCTACCCTGCCATGGCAGGGACACCTTCCACTATCCCAGGGTGTTCCCAGCCCCATCCAGCCTGGCCTGGGGCACTGCCAGGGATCCAGGGGCAGCCCCAGCTGCTCTGGGCACCCTGTGCCAGGGCCTGCCCACCCTCACAGGAAGAATTCCTTCCCAATATCTCATCTAACTCTGCCCAGGAAGAATGCAGAATGTTCATTCTAACCTAGAGAATTCCACATGCTTTAGGAGCATAAAATCCAGGAGCACGAGCACCAGGGTCTCCTCCATCTGAGCAATGTTTGCTCTGAGTGAGTCCTTCCTGCCAAAAACCCTGGGATTTGGGCATCTGCTTCCTCCCTGGGCTCACCAGGGCTCCACTGAACCTCCCATGGCAACAGCAGGGGCTCTTTTCCCTTGAGAATGCCCCCAGGGCACTGAGGATGGAGCCAAGGGCAGCTCCCACAGGAATTTCCTGGCTGCTGGGCTGGGCCATGACACTCCAGGCTCTGGAGAGCCCCAGCTCTGTGGGCAGGACCACGAGCCACCCCCACTTACAGCTGCTGGTCTCGGTTCCGGTAGATCTTCCCATCCTGCTTGATCAGGTACTGGTCAATCTCATCCTCCACCACCTGGGGGGCCCCCCCAGGCCGGGAATTTTGGGAGACAGAGGTGTCCATGGTCTCTGAGGAGGAGGAGCCAGCTGGGCTGGAGGGATACAGGAACAGCATATCCCCGTGCCTGCAGGGTGGGAAACAGCACATGGGTAGTGGGAGCTGTGGGAAACAACAGCCAGGGAGATGGAGGTGCCTCCCAGCAGGCAGCAAACTTCCAGGGAAGAGCATGGAATGTGGCACAAATTGTAACCAGGCCAGCACAGGTGACTCTGTGAGCCACCTCTTCCAGCTTCTATTTGCAATAAATGCAAATCCTCCCAGCAGGAGACAAAGCTGAGGGGAAAATCTGGAGGAGGGAGTTGGGATGAAGGAGTGAAAACAAGGATGTGGGAGAGAAAGCTGGGATGAGGTAGGGAAAGCAGGGATCAAAGGGTGAAAAGAGAGATACAGGAGGGCAATGGGGGGATAAGGCAGGAAAAGCTGGGGATGAGAGAGGCAAAGTGGGAATGAGGCAGGAAAAGATGGGACAAAGAGGTGAAAGCAGGGATTAAGAAGGAAAAACTGGGATGAAGCCTCCCCACAGCAAACACAGCCCAAGGAGTGACCCAAGGAACAGCCACCACCTCTCCCGTGTCACTGTGACCCCCATTCCAGCACAGCCACCAAGCCCTCCCTCCCCAGCCCCAGGAGTGACACTGGAGGCTGGGCACTCCTGGGATGTGACTCTGCCCATTCTGGAAGCCCCAAGCAGAGCCCCTGTGGTGAGGACTCACTTGATCTTGAGCAGGTTGAGGGATTTGTTCTGTGCTGCCGTGATCTCCCCGGTCCTGTTGCGGTTGGTGTACACGGAGAAGCCATTGTTCCTGAACCCAAACTCCTTGGCCACCTGCAGCACAGGCAACAGGGACAGGCTGGGAGCTGGGAGCCTCCCAAAAGGGGCTCAGAGCCACAGCCAACCCCAGAGAGCTCCTCCTCCAGAAACTCAGCTCAGTTCACCCCCGTTCCTGAGCTGGGGATAACAAGGGATGGAAACACCTGGAAAAACGAGCAGTGGATTAAAGCAGGAGCTGGAACAACTCCACCAGAACTGTCTCTGCCTCACACAACACAAATGCAGAGCTCCAGCTACAGCCAGGCAAGCCCTGCATGACTGCAGGGGGAAACTTCTCCATTATCCCAGCTTTGTTGCTCCAGCTGCACCAGCACACACCATCAAGTCATTCCCACCCTCCTGCCACCAGAATTCCACAATCCACACCTCCACCTCTGTGCACCTTCTGCCCTCAGCTCCATTCCCACCTCCCAGCTGCTCCACTCAACCTCCTCCTGCTGCTCTGTCTGGGTTTTCCCCCTTTTCTCCTCTCTCCCATGGAATTCACTCCCACAACAGCCACCTCTCAGTCCCCAGGCAGGTTCTCCCAGCTCAGATTAAGTCTGGTTTACTTGGAATCACTCCAACAACCTCTTCCCAGCCAAAATAATTTGCAAATTTGGCCCCTTGAGAACTTCATCAGTTTGAAAGTGGTGTTTAAAGTTTGTCTATTTGCCAGGTTTTGCCCTTAATTCTGAACTGAAAGGCCTTTATTTTTATTAATAAAAACAATCCCCATGGCTTTGTCATGGAGTCAGGGACAGGATCCTGCCCCCAGGACAAATTTGATGAGCCACAAAGAGCTGTCACATGAGCCCAGCCATGAAAAGCAGTTTTTTTCCTGTCAGCTCAGCTGTGATTTGCAGCACTGAGAGTTCCCTTTGAATGGGACCCTTTCACAGGGATCAGCTCCTGCTCCTCAGGCCTCAGAATTCCATTTTTGGGGGCAGACAAATCCCACAACACACTAACAGCAGGTTTGAGCTGATTCCTGATCCTGAGCACACCCAGAGAGACTTTTTTTGTGCTTTTCCATGGGATGTGCCACAGGAGACAGGGAAGATTCTCCAGCACTTTATTCCTTGAGCACTCCTGGAGCAGATCCAGCTTAATTCCTGCTATGGAAGCAGCAATCTGACACCTCTCTAATTACAGCTGCCCCCCTAAACACCAAACCCAGCCCTGGGTGAACATTCCAGCATTAAAATCCACAGCACAGGTAGGAAAGACCTGGATTTAGACAAAACACAGACCTCAGGTGGGAAAATTTGCCATTTTCCTCGTCCAAGCAAACCCTGCAGCAGGAAATAAACCCCAAACACATCCCTGCTGCAGCTCAGCCAGAGCACAGAGCCCTCCCCAGATGAACAGGCAATTCCAGGTGCTTTTGTCCTGGCAGGAAGTGTTTTCCAGCAGGAGTAACCCGAGCCCTGGAAAGCAGCAGCTCGTTCTGCACAGGCTCCAGAGCTCCTGGAAGCTCCTCTTGCCCTGGCTGGGGCTGCAGGGAGTGTCCCTGAGGCAGCTCTGAAAACCAGCAGGACTTTCCTGGCCAGGTGGGAATGCTGTCCTGCCTGGGCCACAGCTCCAGCTGTGACTCACAAAGGGAAGGTTCCCAGTGCTGCCATTCCCTTCCCTTCAGGAACACAGTCATGGAGCAATGAAGCCCAGGCTGAGGGCTCCAGGGGAACCACAGCAGGGCAGCAGAGGAACTGCTCCCTCCTGGAGGACACAGAGCAGCTGCACCACAGCAGGGCCAGCCCCATCCATCAGGGCAATGAGGCTGGAGAGGGGCTGGGAGCACAAACCCTGTGAGGAACTCAGGGAGCTGGGGGTGCTCAGCCTGGAGAAAAGGAGACTCAGGGCTGCCCTCATCACTCTGCAGCTCCTGAAAGGTGCCTGTGCTCAGCTGGGCTTGGGCTCTTTCTCCAGGAACTGACAGAACCAGAGCACACAGCCTCAAGCTGCACCAAGGGAAATAGAGGTTGGATATTAGCAAGAAGTTTTTTGCAGAAAAAGTGATAAAGTTCTGGAATGTTCTGCCTGGGGAGGTGCTGGAGTCACCATCCCTGGGTGTGTTTAACAAAGCCTGGATGTGGCACTGGGGGCCAGGGTTTATTGAGGGGTTGGGGCTGGGTTGGACTCTGTCTTGAAGGTCTCTTCCAACCCAGTGATTCTGTGATTCTCTGAGTGTGTTCCCCTCCCCAGGGGCTCCTGGAATCTCACTCCATCCCCTCCTGCTCTCTCCAAACCCACACTGGAATCCCAGGAGCACACACAGCACACCCAAAGGATATTCCAAGCCCAAATCCAGCAGCTGAGCCAGCCTGGAACCCACCTGGAGCAGCAGGATTGACCATCCCACAGCTCCCCCTTCTTTGGGAGAGTCCCAAAAAGTCCTTCCCAGGAAAGTTCCCACACCAGGAAGCCTCAGTAGAGAAGCTGAGGGAGTTTTTTTCCTTTAAATTTGTTATCCTCCCTCTAGAACAACACAAGCTACACCAACTCAAGTGTGTTTTTCCACATGGAATGTTGCTCCTCGCTGCTGCCAGGGGGGTTTAGCACAAATCTCCCACGGGACAGAGCCAGGGGAGCCCTGCCCCATCCCCTGGGGAGGCTCTGTGCATCCTGGGGTACCTTTTTGAGGAACGTCCCCACCGTTTCTCTCTTGGTGGCCGTGATTCTCTTCACTCCCTCCGGCGACTGCACGCGGATAATCTGGGAATGAGGGGGGAGCAGCGGGTCAGGGAGGGGGGCAGAGCCCACCCTGAGCCCCCAGCCCCTGCCCCCCGCTCCTCCCTCCTGTTTCCATCCTCCACAGGGCCCGGGAACACCCAGGGGAGCCGCTCTGCGGGAATGGATCCAACACTCCGCGCTCTCGGCAGGAGCCGGCTGCAGGGAAAACCCCTTCGGCCAAAGCTCTGAGCTCAGAGACGGAACGAGACCTTCGGGAGGCCGGACCCGACCCTGCAAGGGGAGTTATTCACACAGGCACCGGCCCAACTGGTGTTACTGGGCACCGCACTGCTGCGGCTGAGCCCCGGTAACGACGGACCGGGAGAGACTCCCGGGAAAGCGGAGCTCCCGGACGGGGGAAACCGGCAGGGGAATCCCCGGGGACAGGAACAAACGTAAATCCCGGTGTGCCCGGAGCGCTGAGGGACTCGAGCGGGCCTGAAGGGGACGCTGAACGGCGGCTGTGTGACACGGGGACACGGGACGGGCACGGGAGGGGGCTCGGCGAGCTGCCCGTGTCCCGCCGTCACCCCTTTCCACTCTCCCGCCTCCCCTCCCGGGCACAGGCCCGCCGGGAGCCGTTCACCGGAGCGAGCAGCCCCGAGCCCCCCGCCCCGAGCCCGCTGCCCGGCCCGGCCCAGC
>WBNO01004101.1:0-17799 GCA_013400575.1 Peucedramus taeniatus
TATATATATTAGGACATCACTGTCACTTTCAGTGGTATCACAGCCCATGTTTCTGCAGAGTCTTCAGGTTAAGCTGGTGCTGTCAGGCACTGGAGAGCTTTGCAGTTCATGTGTGCATATCTACTTGGCAACCTCGTGTTGGGGTGATGTAGAGAAGATGGTTTCCATGAACCACCTAGGAACAAAAACTCTGTTGTTTCCCCCAGCATGCTCCATCAGGTAAGAATAAACCCATGCAGCAAGGAATTTCTTAAGTATTCCCTTTTCAAAAAAAAAAAAAAAAAAAAAAAAAAAAAAAAAACAACAATAAAANAAGAAACTAAACATATCCTATACTGCAGGAAAGAGTAAGCCGTTAGGACATAATTGTCTCTTGTTTCTTTTCACAGAAATTTTGTAAAGTCAAGCATCTCATACAAAAGTGACAAGGAATTCAACAAGGGCAGGACAGTAACAAAGTGTGTGAATGAGAAAGGATGTTGTTGACACAGGAAAAATCGATGAAAGGTGGAGAAGAAAGTTATGAAGATACCATCTGTTACTTTTTTAGTACAAGAAGCACTTTAGGGTATTTGCAATAGCTATAGCTCCTTCTTTGGGAACATAAAAAAAGTTTGGGTTTTCAGTTTGTTTTTCATTCCCCCTTCCCCCCCCCTTCCCCCGCATTCTTCTTCTAAAACCTTTTTAAAAATAGGTAAAAAAATTAATGGGAGATGAGTACTCAGAATCCACCTCTGCTTCCCATCACTACTTTTTTTTAAGTTCCATGTTAACTGTTTTAATCAATCTGGATAAACATTTTTTCCATTATTCCAGTTCTTCAAATATATATTCAATATCTATTAATATATCAAATATCTATTTCTGAGACATATAGAATTTCTGAATAGCGGTCTGTGTCTTTATAGCAATACAATATTAAATGAGGCAGGAACTGTAACGTATCCTCAGATTTAGAAAAGAAATATTAAAATTAATTCTGCTTTTATTCATATACGCAATTTAATCTTTCATAGTTATTGAATGTAGTATTAGGGTAGATAGAACACATAAAGGAAATTATGAAATGCAAGAAGTATTGAAGATGAAAAGTATTTTGATATTTAGGCCTATATTCCTGTATGTGAATACAGAAGAATATTGTGGTCATAGATGAAAATAACTGGTTTGTTATCATAAAGGAAGGAAAAAAAGAAAAAAAAAAGAGAGAGTCTTCAGAATAGCTGAAAAGAAAAGAAAGGGAAAAGAAATTATATAAAATAACAGCTAAGAGGACTAAGATATATGCAAAAATTCACTCCTTAAGAAACAAGCAGCTTAAAAGCAAAGGATGCTAATGCAAACGGAGGAATGAAATGAGATACTAAATTTACATTGGATAATGTCTCAAATATTGAACAGTCCTATTGAAGACCACATGAATAGCTCAAAAATAAAGTGCTATGCAGCATGATCCACAGGGTAGTGATAAATTGCACATAAAAGACAGCACAGAAAAATTTAGTGCATTTCAAAGGTCAGCTTTCAGCACTATTCTCTATAAAGCCCTTGCTAAAATACAGAAACATTTGCAGAGCAAGGTGTGTAATTTCCAGCAGCCTCAGGAAGGAATTCACACTGACCTTACATTTTATTCACAAAATATTTAGGAACCAAGGAATACCTGCTAAAGCTGGGTATCTGGCACAGGGTCTCACATAATCCTCAGTAATACAATACTGCAGTTGAATCTCAACTCCTTTTCCGAAATGCTTTGTAAAAATCATAAACTATTCAGATAAATTATCTTTTGTGCCCTCAAATATGTAGTCCTTCCCAGTAGTTTTTGCAAAGATATTAACTGAAATTGTCTTTCACAAATTATGAATTAGAATGCCATTAGTGATGAGTTAGACTGGTGTCTCAACTGCATGCTGCTCAAGATATTTTCTTCTGTTCTTTCCAAATCATCACTTGATTTAGAGCAGACATTTGTATTATTTTTGCTATACTTTATTTCTATGTAATACTTTATTTCTTATACTCATAATATTTGCTTTCACTTATTTCTATAGAATATTCTTGCACATTTTTAGGACACCACACATCTTTGCATCATCAATAGATTCATCATCACATTCCTTCTTTTAATACAAATGTGACAATAATGGGAAGATTAATTCTCCACAGTTGCAAAATTTTTTATGGTGAATATTACACAATACTTGTTACTACTCTTTGTTTCTCATTTGCAATTCATTTTAGATTTTTTATCAAAAACATACAAAATGTTCTAAAAAATCATAATTCGCTAAAGTTCATCTAGTGATGCCATGTTTATTTAAATGATGCTTTAACTTGAAGTAACAAGTTAAAATAATTTTTTAAAAAGTATTTCTGCCACATTGCTTTTGGGACTGTCTCGTCAAACTTTCAAATTCATTTTGAACATTAAAGTAACATTTTGCATCATTATAAAAATTGGATGAGTTGTTAAATGTTTCTCATTAGTCTAAATATTCTGAAAGATTATTTCTAGTGAAGTAGTGTTAAAACATAAGAATGAAGAAAAAATGTTAATAGAAATAGCTAGGCTCTCTTAAGTTAGTGATAAATTCAAAAGAAACAAAAATACTTCTAATTGATGTTCAACTGCTATTTAAGAAAAAAGCCAAATTATGGTACAGCTAGTCTCTAAGGAGCAGCCTGGTTTACTTGCATTATTGCAGCTCTTTCACAAAGACAAATAAAGTAAAATCAGCCTTTGTTGTTAACTTAGACAACTTCTTCCCTCAGCCTATTTAAATAAAAGTAATATGCACAAAAAGAAAGATACTTAAGATAAAGCACCCTAAAGTTAACAACACCGTCCAGGTATTTCAAACTTCCTCTTACCTTTGAAACAAACAATTTAATTGATCAGATCCTTTAGAATCTCTCTAATTAAAAGACTCTAATCAAATCTTATATATTCCCATTAATACTCATAGTAGAAAAGGGACCTGATAAATATCACAGAATCATAGAATGGCACAATGGCTCAGGTTGGAAGGGACCACAGTGAGTCATCTGGTCCAGGCTCCCTGCTCAGCCAGGGTCACCCAGAGCACAAAGCACAGGATTGTGTCCAGATGGTTCTTGAATATCCCCAGGGATGGAGACTTCACAGCCTCTCTGGCCAATCTGCTCCAGTACTTGGTCACCTGCACATTTAGGTAGCACTTCCTGTGCATCAGTTTCTGCCCCTTGCCTCTTATCTGATCTTGACACCTTCCCTTCAGATACTGACAGACATTGATGAAGTTTCCTCTCTGTCATATCTTCCTGAGACTGAGCAGGCCCAGTTTTAATCTTTAAGGTTGCATTTTTCTTTTGAAATGCCTTATTATATTTTTTTCCTTTTCAACTCAGTTGGAAACATGGTTCAAAAACTACTGCAAAATTGAAGTACTGAATTTCTCTTTATAACAACAGATATGATAAAAGTGCCAAAATCAGAAATACACCACATTTCTCAGTAATCTAACATTGTGTCAGTGCAATTGTGTTTTGTCTGTCAGAAAGAAAGGCAGCTCAGATCTCATGTAAGTTTCACTCTCCCAAATATCCCATGCTGAGCATCACTTCATTCAGTGCAAGCACCGTTTCCTTAGATCAGTATTGCTCCTCTTGTTGACTTCTTGTTTCAGTTTATGCCTGTTGTGTTTCACCCTGACAGCATTCACCACTATGAAGTGCCTTGTCTGAACTTGCTGTAGTTCATAAGAATTTGCCATCTGTCAGAGGACCTAAAATAGATCCCTGTCACTAGATGAAGTTTTACTGGAGGCAAGGAACATTCATTTCTCCGGACCTCCTACATGTGCTCCTGTTTCTGCACATCAGGAGGTTCTTGGCCTGTTTTGCTGCCATTACAAGATGCTGTCTTATGCCCAGCTTGTCATCTACCAGCAGCCCTAAGTTCTTCTCAGCAGAGATGCTCCCCTGCCAGTCAGGGACCAGTCTGTGTCATTATTAGAAATGTTTCAGTGCTGTGACCACATGCAGACCTCTAATTCTTCCTGTTTGTTTCCCAGGTGTGAGAGACTGAAGAAAATTATTACTGGCTCAAAACAATAGAAGTGAGGGTGAGGGTGGTGAGGGAAGGCAGTGCAAGTTCTGTGAAAGGTGTGATGTGCACTGTCGCACACCCCCTGGAGCCTCCAGTGCAGCCCAGAATGGCTGTCAGTCACTGGCACACCTGAAGCTCCACCTGGAGGGGAGGACCTGGGGCACCAAAGCAGATAAAAGCAGTTGCACAAAGACACGTGTAGTCATGGCCCATTGTTTTGGATTTTATAGGTGCTGAGAACATGCTGGATTTCAAACAGTAGGTAATAATTTTTGTCTGTATTTGCTGTGGTTAGCGCCAGGAGTCCTGCCCTGTTCCCTATCACTTTCATGGCTGAGCACTTGCACACTGTCCTCATCAGGGTTTCCAGCCCTCTCCAGGCGCCTGCTCTCCAGACCTGTACCTGTCTAACCTGCTCCCTACCACCAGATCCCAGCTCTGCCAGGCATCAGCTGAAAGCAAAACTTTGAAGCACTCTTTTTTTCAGGAGTAGCTGAAAGTTGTCATTCAAAACTGGAGTTTTTGAGAAGTAAAAGCCTGTGATATCTTCTGTTCTGCAGCAGCAGCAGGCAGCCCCCCTTACCCCCAAGCTTCCTAGAAGAGGCACATTCCCTATGTGCCTTGCCCTTGTACAAGTTATCTTGCTATGTGATTTTTTTTTAGGTGAAATTTTTCTTTTGCCCAAGTTTTAGGGGTCTAAATACAGATTCTCTGATCTTTGCTTCTCTTTACTTGAAAGGAAACCTACTGGGTGACAAAAACATTCACTGTAAAACAGAGTACAGTCCATTCGTGGTTAACATAGCCCCAGCAGGATTTTCACCACCAGAAATCTCGCTGCACATTGTTTTGATGTGTCTTTCACTGCAATCTGGGATTTCCTATGAAAATAAATGCCTTTTTCTAATTGAATCAAGAAGTATACATAAAAAAATACAATTATGCCAATTCTGTAGAAAATCAACAATTAAAAGTGAAAAATTAAAAACTTATATAGAAGTTTTATGGAGGGAAAAAAAAAATTACAGAGGTTCTTACCAAAACATTGCAACAGCACAATGCTTGGAGACTTTCACCAAAGAATCCATAAACCTTCCGTCTGTTTCATCATTCTGTAAAATAATCTGAAACAGACCAAAGGGATGTGGGGGAATTAGGAAGGAGGCCTCAGTGAAGCATAAATTGCAAATTCCTTTCTGAGCAGGAAGATCTAATTCTATTAAATAACAGCACAGTTTTACATACCATCAGTGCCCTGAAATGTGAGGTACTACTTCATTTTGGGAAATGCACTTCACAGAAATGTGTGCAATTACGGGCAAGCAAAACTTCATCAACAGCCATAAAACTGGGCAAAACAAAGGGCCTCAATGGAAAAATCAAACACTCCACCAGAATGGACTTAAAACAGTAAGAAACCATTGAAGAACATGTACACCTAATCAGAGACTGAAAAATAAATGTAAGTTAATGAGGATACAAATTTTCACTATCTCACTAGGAAAAAAATTAAAATAAATTAGCCATTGTCATAAGAAGTAGTGCTTGAAATATTATAGCAGGGACAAAAAATATTAATAATGTAATTCCAGAGAAAAGTGACTGTAGAGAGATTTAAACCAAAATTAAATACCTAATCTAAGGATCTGTCAGCCAATGCACCTTCAGAGGTATTCAGAAATACTTTCATAAAATCATGCATATTCTTTAAGACAGATAAATTTGATACTTTGGTCTGGAAACTATGTTAGTCACACCAGGAAACTTTGATTTCTGAGGAATTCAACACAGATACTGAGAAAACAAGATGCTAAATAAATAATTTATATTGTTGGGATGAGACTGTGATATGAAAGGGGTAAACAGATCTGAGAAAATTAGGAAAAAGTTCAGAAAAAAAAAGTGTGTTCACATTTCTTTTCAGTAATGATCTATAGGCCTGCTTTGAAAAGAAATGCAATAAATATATCAGATAATCTATCCCATATCTGAAGATAGCTTTGTAAGCTTTGGATCCTAAAAAAATTATTAGGATGAAAGTTAAATTAAAGTCAAGGAAGTTTCTTTTCAACTAATTTAAGGTCATGCCCTGAAGTGATCTGCAGGGGATAAAAATATGTAACATTTCATTAAATAGTATTCAGAACCTCATTAATAAAATAGTATAACATGGTATAACAGTCAAAAATACATATTTTGGCACATAAAAGGAACTTAATATGTTGCAGTAAGCTATTCTCTTTCAAGAATATTCCTCAGGAAATAATTTTAGGGTATCATGTTGCTGCACCATTTTTCAGAACAAATATTTACTTTAAATCTAGTGAAAAAAATACCTTTTATACTCTACTGTCAGAACGTATTGAAGTTGTTGAGTGCATATATGAAACATTTGAGAAATAATGATCTTGATAAACACTTTTCTAATAAAATCTCAGTGGAGCTAATTTTCAATAGTAAATTTACTAAAATTAACTTTTCTGTAAGTATTAAACCAAACATTTTTTCTACTCATTCTATGACATTTTAGTGACAAAATCAGAAGTGTTTATAGTCATGAGTACCCAGTATGAATTATATACCTTATTCCCTTTTTAATTTATGGCCTTTTAATCATGACTCACGTAGAAAAGCACATGGACCATTTATTGTGTGAAATACTTCATTGCAGAGCAAGAAGCAATGTCGTAAAAGGAAATTTAAAAATACAATAAGAGCAGCAAGTCAGAGAGTTGGAATTGCAGTTTTACTTTTCAGTGTTCTTGACATAAGTAGATGGGGTTTTAAAGCATTTTTTTCCCAATGTCTTGAGATTTTATGAGTAATCAAGCTTTCTAAAAAACACATAACAGTGAGAATACATTTTTTTCAGAAGACTATGGAATCATAACAATAACTACAGTTTAAGAAGACTTTTATTTAATGCTCTTGATTCAAACCACTATTAAGTAATAAAAGTATTTTCAACATTGTACTGAAATGTGTGTGCAGCTGTGTTGAACTCAAAAAGCTTCACAGAGGTTCATAAGTTTGTAAATCTAAATTTTGAGAAACTGATATTTAAATGAATTTTATTTTAATTTAGACTCGTAGGAAAACTTTCAGTTTACGTCAGCACAAAACCAAAGATAGAAGCCATAAAGTGTGAGGTCTGGGATAATTTGTACTCATGATATTTCTTGTAGTTAAATCAGTGAAACAAAATAATAATATTTATATCTTCAAAAACAAAAGGGTTTTTCCTTGTGAGAGACTCTTACAAGATAATGACCCAGTCAGTCTCTCATGAAGTTAAACCTACACATTCAAACAGAAATAGAATCTAGGCTTAAAGAGGTTGAAGTCAGATTAAAGTTATTTCTCTCTTTTTCAAAATACATGTTTTCTAATGTCTATAAACAAGAAGGAAAAAAATTTCAAATCACACAAATGAGGGAAAGGTTCATCTATTTAATAATCTAAATTCTGTGTTTTTCTAAATTTATATCTTACCTACGCTTTGTTAAAAACCCTTGGGATAGAAAAGGAAAAATGACAAGACCCTTTTAGCTTTAAATCTGTTTTCTCCATAGTTAGACTATCAGCTACCTAATGCAGCTAATTTTAACAGGCTTTAATCTTACTATAGGAGTAAAAGTGTCTCTAAAAAGAGATACTAGCAAACTACATTCCTGTAACAACTTATTCTGCTACACGTCAGAGAATTAAAATATGCAAATTAAAAAGTAATCAAAATTGTATTGCAAGTAGAAATCAGGTTCTCAAAATAGGAGAAATGTACCAAAAACAAAAGCTGAAAATTACAGAGAAGAAATAAGACAAGGCAAACAAAATGATTTGTCATCACTGTACTTTTATCAGTGTGTTAGAACTGAGTATTTAAAATAGCAACTAAAAGAATGCAAAAAGACATGGTATATATTATTGCTGCATGGTTATTAAAGACTTTTTTTTTAAACCTCCATATTGGTAAAAATTGGGAGAGTGCCTTTGGACTACTTCATATATAAGTATGTAGTAGATTGAATTGTGGCATTTCCCCACCACAAGTGTTCCCAAATTCATATCCTATGTTGGAAAATGTTGACTCTGGCATGAATTACCACTTTCTTTATAATATTTAAAGATTAAGACATGTAGAACCTACTCTGTGTTGCTACTCGGGTATTTCTGTTACTGATACCTGATGGAAACTGAGGCATGATCACGTATCAGCTGTAGGATTTCCTCTAAAGCATAAAATA
This sequence comes from Peucedramus taeniatus, assembly GCA_013400575.1. Lineage (NCBI taxonomy): Eukaryota > Metazoa > Chordata > Aves > Passeriformes > Fringillidae > Peucedramus > Peucedramus taeniatus. Next base: position 8,335 of record WBNO01004101.1, read on the forward strand.
GCAGTTGATATCAAGAGTTAAGACTGTATATAAAAGGCTGCACAGTATATTTCCTAATAACAGTGTATTTCCTAATAACAGTGTACTTTCTAATAACTGGGTAGGAACACTCTGGATTCTTTCAGTCCTATCTGGATTCTATCAATGTTTCTCAGTACTTCATGGGGTTTTTTTGAATAAAGTTACCAAAGTGGTTCAGTGCTAATACATGTGGAATGGCTGACCTTCAAAATCTTGCCTGTATTTAAATATGTGAGACATCTATAAATAAAGAAAATGTATTATAAATTATATAATGTGCATAACTACCTAATGTTTTCATTACAGTGGTACGAAAATGCTCAATATTTTTCAATAGGGCCAAGAATTTAGTTTTATGTGAAAGCATATTCATTTCTCCTGCAGAATTGACACATAATAGATTTACTCAGTATATCTGGGAACTACTGAAAGAATTTAATCCTACCAAGCAAGTATTCACACCCTTAATATCCACTTTACGTTTAAGCACCTACTGAATTCAGATAGGTTAACTGTAAATATAACTAAGTGCTGGAATTAAAATATGCCATCATATAATTTTATAAAAGTGCTAAATATGTGATTCTTATTTTTCATATCTTTCACCTTTTGTGTTTCTAGAAAACAGGAAATTATTTTCTACTCTGATATGTATAATTGATGGACTGCTTTCCCTGTTTAATTGTGCATATCATTATGTGTTTGTGTCCATTCATTTGGTGAGTACTGCACTAGAGGCACCTGACCAAGTAATTAACTTTTGTTGTTAATGTGACAGGAAAGGATCCACCATCCACATGATATGTACTGCCAGATACCCAGCACATATATATTTACAGCACCTTAGTTATACTGTGTGCATATATTAACAGTCAGAAAAATAATTCAAATATTTCCAATGTATGGACTATTTTGCATAATAGCTGCATCATAACTTTCTTGTTGTATTCTTTTTTAAAAATCTGGTATTATAACTCATCATTAAGCTGAAAAATTCTTACTATCGCAAGTTATATTTAGATATTTTTAAAATGTCTTAAACAGGTATTTTTTTATCCATTCTTATACCTACATACAATTAAAAATAGGAATTTTCATCCTGATTCCACTCTCGAAGTGATAACTGCCATTTGAGTTCAAATGTATATTTCACAAAAACATCAAAAGGGACTTCTTGCATTCTCATTCTCCAAAAGTAAGGGAAGCTTTGGAAGGTGCCTCTAAGGGAAAAAATAGTCTTCCTTGTACAGTTTAACCCTATTAAATAAATCCTCTGATGGTGACTTACTTTTATTCATGTTAGAATAAATCATGTCACTTCAATTAAGTTGAACTGAATTATACTAAATTTTTAAAGGGATAGAAGTTATGTTTTCACTTCTAGCATATCTAAAATAACAGTAGGTCTTTGTCTCCCATCTATTGAAGGTTTTCAATGAAATTATGTTTAAAACAGGCCATCTCCACCAGCTTTAGTGTAGTTGTTAACATAACTGAATTCAGTGCAGGATTAAACATCAAGTGAAAATTAAGGATGTGAATACATGCTTAGTAGGATAGAATTCAAATGGGGAATGATTAAGTTCCCATGCGATTAAGCACTTTTTTCTTAAAAACAAGTAGGAAGTGTCAATAAGCCTATCCATGCCGAATTATTTAGCCAAACTTGAAACTTTCTATTCTGACATTACAGTAACGTCACTTCATTTGACAAAACTACAGATTTTAGAGGACCCAAGTCTTTTTTTTTTCATGTTTGACATACATGACCTTTTCACAAGACTCTACAGAGACATCACTATAATTCCCTAAAAGTTTTTTATGACTCCTCAGGGCACAGGGGTGACTGGTAGATCCTAAAATCTGAAATATTATAATTAAAAATGTATATAAAACACCCTAATAATTAAAAAGACAAAGTTATTTTTGTGAAAGAAATAGATTATTTGAGCTATGTCATCATTTTCCATACAGCAGATACCTAAGAAAGAAATTGCAGTGATAGACAGCAGATATATTGTATATTGCTCCTTATTTGCAGTAAGATAGAAGAACTTCAGAAATAAAATTCCTGAAATATAGCACAGAACTTTGTTATTGTATCCATCAGAGGAAAATTAATTCCCTAAAGGAGTCTTGCCAAGCTTCCTAACAAAAATATCCATACAATTTATGCTTCAATCACGGCCAAATTCTTTCAATTACATGAAGACTAACTGGAACATCAACAGCCTCTCCAGTGGGCTATTCCAATTTCATTACTTTTATGCCAGTAGATGACAGGTTGTTGTTGAAATTGATCTCTTTTATAAGGTTCCTAACATACTCTTCAAATTACTGTGCATCTTCAGATTCTCTTCTTTTCTCAAAGGTCTTAAGAAAGGTTAATAACATCAACAATACAGTCTTGGTTAAAGTAGCACTACTTAAAAGAATAGCTTTCACTAAATTATGGTTTTGGTCTTATACTATCAACTGGCAAGGTCAGATTCTGTCATCCTTACTTTTCTCCTTATTTACCTACATGAGCAGTGATTCCAATTATCTTTTAGAATCAACTCAAAAAACAAGATATTCCTTAGCTGTAAATAAGCCTGGAAAAACTCTGAACAGCTGCATATCTAAATGGTCAGAACTTCTCAAGGTCTGTCTGGTGCTATGCTTGGACTGCTGCTGGTCCTCCAAATTCAGATAATGATTAGTCCTTTAGCTAACAGACTTTAAATCTAATAAGGATTTTTCTACACTATAGCTGCAGTCACTATAGATGTACTTCAAACATTTTAAAGTTCTTTTAAAATACACATACATATACTTTCAAATGAAACCTGTTGGTTTATAAAACCTTTCTTAATATCTTCATCGGTAGAGTGAGTGGAATTTTTTAAACTGCAATAAAGCTTCTGAATAGCAGAATTCCCATCAATACCATCTGAAAGCAAGCTAGTAGTCAAATCTATTTAAAATTCTTTTAAAGCTGCTTCAAACCTTGCCAACTTTTAGCATTTGTGCTGGATTTTTTCAAGACTGGAGTTGGCCTAGGGTGTGTTTTTTGGGAAAGCATCAGCGGAAATTGTCAACTATCTTTGACATGTGAGTTAAGGAAAAAGGCATCATTTGGTCAATGTAATAAAGTTGGCAATCTTTTTCCTTGTAAAACTTCAATGACTCCAATCTTTGGAGCAGAAGCTGACATTTGGAATGGTAGCTTCTATATTATTTATCTTTCTTCTTTTGTCTTCAGGAACTTGACCAAACTATGGCCAAATTATAAGCCAAACTACTAAAGGCCGCACAGTCATGAGTTATTTCATTGAATTTTTCTGCTGTTGTGCCCACATGATCATTTAACATGTCCAAGCTTCTCACAGGTCACAGCACTTACTAAAATGTCATTTACTAAACTGTGCCTCTACTTTCTTCAAAAAGCCATTGGACATGCTCCAGCCCTAAAGTGAAAGCACTAAAAATCTGAATTTTTTAAAGAGAATTTTAAATGTCCCGGCTTGGAAAAGGGCACAAGGTCTTAGTCTGACATCTTATTAGCTTCTCTTCTTAATGATGCAAACAAGTGATACAGAGGAGTCAGACAGACATGAGGAAAAACTTTCGGAGTGCATCAGCTAAGAGAGAATGTGAAAATGAGAAACAAGATCTGTTAAAGCAAGAAGACAGGATTAGGAAAATAAATGGGGACATGTTGGACAAGAAAAATTAATTATGAGCAGCTGGGACAAAGAGCACAAGCTAAGAAAAGCACTAAGTCCAGACATAGATCAGCAAAAAACCTGCTTAAGAATGGCTGGAAATGGGGAGAGGAACTATGAATACACTAAAACCACATTTATAATAACATCTGAATTTTAAACTAAGATGTAGAAAGTAATCTCATGTTAGTTCATGTAATATGTAGACATCTGAACACTTGCTGTTAAAGCCGCAAATTTATATTTATCATTCTATTCTATGGGGTTTTTTTTAATGAAAGTGGCCCTTTATCAACAGGTTCTCTTATATATAAGTGATTTCCAATCACAGCAGCTTGAAAGAAGTTGATACAGACTTGCTGCCTTCATAGCTGCATCCTCTACTTTCGAGATCATAAAGTTATCCTTTGGCTAATTGCAGAATATCTTTGATGTTTTGCAGTTTCCTGTATTTGTTACCCAACAGATGTCCAGCTCATTGTAGTCACCCTTGAGCAAACTATCTTGTTGTCCTGAGTTTTAATACTTGCCCAGTAGTGTTTTTTGTTTGTTTTCCTGTTGCTCTCTTCAGTCCTCAGGGTCTGCAGCAGATGCTTATTATAGTTTCTCTTTTGTCTTCACTATTATTCTGTCTGTATGTGAAATATTTTGCTGACATTTCACACTTTTGAAACTTTTGAAGAATTGTGGATGAAAAACATTAGGAAAAGAGATCAGGGAAAAAGTGGTCATTAACATCTGCATAGCTAGTGAAGATTAGAAAAGACACACAAACTGCCCTGAAGAGAAAGAATGTACTATTTCCTTCAGCTCAGAAGGCATCACTGGCACACTTTCCTCACCATCCACTTTCTCTTTATTTTGGAAAAATAGCCTATTTTTCAAGCTTATTTTATACCTGATTCTTTTGTGTTTATACTTATTAACTACTAAACAATAATAGCATGTCCATAGTGACTATTAATCTATGGGGATAGTATCTGTGAAACTGCACACCTGCTGCTCAGTAAATTAAAAGGTGTCACTAATAATACTCTTGAATATACCAAAACTCACCTGCAGTTTGAATAACTATAATGGTAGGACAAGACTTTCCCTCCTGGGTCATTTTCAGTCCTTGGAAATGAGTTTTCCCTAATCTAGTTCCTGAAAAAAATCTAATTGTATTTATAACAATTTTATTGACCAACTTAACCAAGTAATGAGATGCTTCATTCTCCTAATGCATAGTGTAACACATATCCTAGGAGACGCCTCAGTCTACAGTGAATCTTGTAACAGAAAAGGAGCCAAGCACAGCAGTACCCTCTCTTCCTCCCTGTTTTTTATGGCATCCACCACCCAAAACGAATACAGACTTACTGCAGTCTCCTAGGTTCTATCTGAAGAAGGACAGATCAACCTTTCGGTATCGATAACAGGGAGTATGAACACAATATTCTTGTGTAGGTCTTCTGGCACTCTTAAACCCAAATCTCAGCAGGGATTTGCAAAAGAATGCAACGATGCTGAGCACATAAATTGGACTAAATACTTTTGCTAATTTCTCAGTCCATACATCCCTTCATCAAAGATATGAAGACAATATTCTAAATCTTACAATTAAGTGAGAATATAGGTTGTCTACTTTTTAATTTCTTCTTAAATCAAGTACCATTAGTCATCACACAAAGATTTTCTTGTACTACAAATGTAAAATATTCTTTCGGTCTGACAGTGAAAAAATGTAGCATAAAATGGTACAAACTCAAAGTGCAATCCTCATTTCAGAATTCGACATCTAGACTTCAGAATAACTTTGACATTTCATAATAGTGCAGAAGAGTGCAATATATTCTTTATACATCCAGGTAGCTATGCTGGTCAGAAAACATGTGGTCATCATCTTGATTATCTTTAATTTTTCTTAACCTCTCAAAACTGCTTCTCTTCAAAGAAGGAAGAGAGGCATGCATGATAAAATCATTTAGTATTCTGCCTTATGTTTAGAGAGGACATAGGTAAAGTAGTGAAAAAATCCCTAGTCCATCATGTTGGCGTACTAATAAGAAACTAAAAGCTATTTACACCACCAGCTTCTCCTCGGTATTTTGCCTTATTTTTTAAATTAAGAGGAAAATTAGACTACACCTTGAGAAATGATGCAAGCATTTTGGTTGAAGCAAATTTGACACAGCACAACTGAACAAGGTCCAGAAGTAGCCACAAAACCATCTAATTGAACTGGCAAGATCACCTAGCAGTGTATGATCTTATTACCTTGACCACATAGCCAAGTTTTTTCAATATTAGTATTTCATACACAGAAATTATGGTTGTTCCTGCAGCCACAGCTTATATATGTTTATACAAACCACAGAAGGTTCAGTAACATCTAGGCTTTTCAGTATAGAGCTCACCTATGAGGAAACAGCTTTGATTTCTGAATCACTAATGTGGGATTTATATCATGTAACTTTAGCTATTTAAAAGTAAGACCTTTCACTTAGAGATGCAAAACATCAGCAGCGGGGAGATAGGCATGTCACAATGTAAATTAATTCCATTTATCAATCTTTTTCAAGAGGGGTGATTACATAGCTGCCTGTTTCTCTTGACTTGTCACCAGGTGATAATTTACTCTATAGTCATCTCCCTTCTAAATGGCTGCTTAGGATAAATGCATCATCCCTCTATCATAAGATTTCGTAAACCCTATTTAAATGTAACACACAGACTGTACATACTGGGAAATAGTTACGCATGGTGGTACCTACACTTATTTTTTTTCTTAAACTAAGCTTTTTAAATGGTATCTTTTTACTCTCCTAGGAAAAACTATGCAAAGAAACTACAGTAAATACTGGTTTTGATGAACAAGCTTTTCCACTACAAAGACAAAAAAAGTAGGACCATATTTCACTCCTTGAAAAGGTTAGCAAACTATTTCGCAAAGTGGTTTCCTTGGGGCTCTCCAAAACAACTGGGCCAGTTCTATGCAGAAACAATGCACAGAAGATATAAGGGGATTGGAATCTTTTGAACCAGCAGCTGTGCTACCTGCGGCTCTCCATAACAAGCCGACCAATTCCATGTGGAAACAGAATGAGCACAAGATATAAAAAGATCAAAATTGTTTGAACCAGCAGCTGTGCTACCTGCAGCAGTTAATCTTTTCTGGCAATCTGTTAGAGACACACATTCCTCAGGCTAAGAGGACTAAGAGGCTTTTGCTGACTGCTGTTCCTCTGAGAGAAGCTAAGTTCAATTTTCCCTTCGTATTACTGGAACAGTTAAATAGTGGACTCGTATATGTATTAGGGGGGAAAAAGTCATTCCTTTTCATTCCTTTCATTTCCTTTCTTGGAAAGAACATTTTTGCTCAGTTTCTTTGAATAAGCATCTTTGAACTGGCAGCTCATTTCTTAAACCAATTTTACTTAAACTAAATGGTAAAGTCTTTTACTATGAAGAAGCTAAAATCATGTAAGTTGAAATGTATTTAATAATAGTCAGGCATGGGCAAAAGAGTATGCTTTCCTCTGGACCCAATATCTGCAGTGAAGACAAAATTCATTTTTGCACTATTACATATAAATTAAAACTTAAGTTTATCTAGCCTTTAAAATGCTGTGATTTTCTTGGGCTTTTTTGATCTTTTTTTCTTTTTTTCTTTTACTCTTAAGTACTGTCTCTCTTTTACTCTCATTGGATAAATAATTTTAAAAAAATAGCCTTATGGCCCTACAATACTTGCCCTCTTTTATTCTAAGAATCTTATTTCTCCATATATTCTATTTCAAAGTTTAAGATGCATCTTTTGCATTATGGATAATGATCTAATGCTTCAGAATAGTTTCCATTTCTAGCTTTGCTTTATCACAATTACACAACTTTATCAAATATTTTGTTGGTTAGAAGAGGAATATTTTATATTTGATTTACATTCCAGACATAATTTGTTCAGTCACAGAACAAAGTAGCTGTCTGGCCACATTTCTTTCAACAACTTTTGAGAAATAGAATAAGGGAAAAGAGACCATTTCCTCCTCATGTTAAAAAAGAAAAAAAAAAAAAAAAAAAAAAAAAGAAAAAAAAAAAAAAAAAAATTTTTCTNCATTTGTAATTTTCCAAACACAAAAAAACTCCAGGCCTAGGGCTTTGGGAGTAAGCATAGAGTAAATTAAATTTATGATACATTTCTAGGCTTTCAATCTTCAGTCAGCCCTCAACCACCCTGGGAAGCTTTGCTGTTGCTCTCCTTTTATGTTCCTCCCAAAAGAAGGGGAGTAAATGAGTCACAAAATAGTGTAACAGTAAGTAATGCATTTTTGTGTGTGCCAATAAAACACCCTGCCCTTGTTTTGTACCTACATTTATACCTGATTCTGAACAACAATAAGAATGTAGAGATACCTGCAGGCATCAGGGAGCCCATGTAAGGTGTATCTATAATTGCCTTAGCAGGTTTCCTGTAGGATGGGTGGGCAGGAGTGCAAAAACAAAGATAACTTTTTTTTGTTTTCATGTTTGATATTTCAAAATATGTGAAAGCTGTTCTGGAAAGGTAATGCTCAGGAAGAATGAAAAGGAGCAGCATATCCTATCATTATGTGATTATGGCATATTAATTTACTTTCAAGTTCAAAACCAGTTTTTTAAGAAGAACCACATAGTCCCTCTTAAAAAGGGACAAACCATGAGTTTGTTACATAAGTGTGCCGTCAACTAGTCTTTGATGACATAAAAACCTCTTTATTTCTGATTACCTCAATATCCCATATTTTACTTCCTTCACATACCAGTGTAAAAAAAAAAAACAAATAACGTAATTGACTTAGCACCAAAAAAAACCCCATGCCTTGTCCTAGGTTCTCTCAAATGCACATCTTTTGTCATGTTTCAGTTTCAAAGAGTACAATTGTAGTATCTACTACATGTGAGCTACAGTGGAATGCAGCTGGGCTCCCTGGAAGCAGACCCAAGGGTGGAAAGTCTGAGTTAGGGGTGAAATCAGCAGCCCAGCTGAGGTGCATGTATACCAATGCATGCAGCATGGGTAACAAACAAGGGCTGGAAGCCATGGTACAGCAGCAAAGCTGTGATGTAGTCATCATCATGGAAATGTGGTGGGATGACTCACATGGCTGAAGTGCTGCACTGGATGGCTACAAGCTCTTCAGAAGAGATAGGAAAGGGAGAAGAGTTGGAGGGGTGGCCCTTTATATTAGGGAGGGTATTTTGATGCCATGGGTATTGGATGGCATTTATTACATCTCCATAAAAGGAGAGCAACAGCAAAGCTTCCCAGGGTGGTTGAGGGCTGACTGAAGATTGAAAGCCTAGAAATGTATCATAAATTTAATTAACTCTATGCTTACTCCCAAAGTCCCCTAGGCCTGGAGTTTTTCTGTGTTTGGAAAATTACAAACGCAAAATTACTTTTTTTTTTCTTTTTTTTTNTTTAACATGAGGAGGAAATGGTCTCTTTTCCCTTATTCTATTTCTCAAAAGTTGTTGAAAGAAATGTGGCACTAATGATGATGAAATTGAATGCCTATGGGTAAGAATGGAGGGGAAGGCCAACAAAGCTGACATCCTGCTGGGAGTCTGTTATCATCCACCCAACCAGGAAGAAGAGGTGGACAACTTGTTCTATAAGCAGCTGGAGAATGTTTCAGGATCACCAGCCCTTGTTCTTTTAGGTGACTTCAACCTGCCAGAGATCTGCTGAGAACTTAATACAGCAGAAAAGAGG
>WBNO01004102.1:0-21563 GCA_013400575.1 Peucedramus taeniatus
AGTAAGCTATTTTTCTCAGTCCTGCCTAAGTCACCAAAATTAGAAAAATTACTTAAAAACTTGCAGTAAAGGGGGACATTATTCATATTTATCATCATGCAGCTACACCACTAATTTTGGCTATTCTTAACAGTGACTGCATTTAATTTGTAGAGGCATCATGAGTTAGTTAAACCATCAAAGGAAGAAAACCAGGAGTCATTTGGAGTCCTCATCATCAGGAGTCATTTCAAAAATTAAGCCTACCAGGGAAAAAAATAAATGCATATACCTATGTGAACTATATAAACAAATACCAATTGCTACCAGGAAGGCTTTTCCCCTCCTCCACTTATCAGATTCTCTTTACATAATTGTCTTTCCTATTACTTAAAACGCTAATGAGGTGAGTTAAGCAACAACAACCAAGTTCCATTTATAGGGTGATGAAAGAGTCTCATCTTAAGTCTCTAAAAAGACTTTTTATGTTAAAATTGCTGAATCTTTGGAAGCAGATTGAATCATTATTCTCTTAAACTCCAGATGGCTACCTTCCCATTTAGGTATTTTTCTTTATTCTCACTATTATGCCACCACACATACTGGCAGGTAATGACTATTTACCTTTCTCCCTTTTTATTTTTTCAACTTACATTTATAGGATTTCCACTGGTTCTGCTGATAAAAACCTAAATCAATGTCACCTCAATTAATAGTTACTCTAGTGTTTATTGTCCCTAATTTAATCAAATGAAGATGGAAACTAATCATGAAGTCTTTCTTACAGAGATAACATCCCCTCAAAGTCATGATAATATTCTCCATGCAAACAATAGCATAGTTGTCCCTCCTGATGTCTGTTTTCTCTTTGTAACATAATTTTTTATGTACTTTCCAGTTTTATTTTGTTTTTCTTGTGGTTCAAGGGGCCAAAAAATATGCTGCATGTCACATAAGTTATGTATTATTTGAGACCAGGAACAAAGTCCACCACAGCCAGAATGCAAACTATACCGTTTTAGAGGAAAACAACATCCACCACCCATTCCCACCTCCCACAAAGCCCTTCTACTCCCAAAATAAATGTCACAGGCCAATGTGCCCTTATAGCCTCTTTTAAGTGTAAGGCAAAGGGGTTATNAAAAAAAAAAAAAAGGTAATTAAACAAATTTCAGAAGGTCTTGCAATACTATGTAACAGCACCACCTGGTGACTTCAATCTTGATGATTGGAAAAAAACAACTGCATTTTCCGCTGCATAGATACAGATGCTTCTTTTTCAACTGCTAATCTCAACAATCTTTATTTTAAATAAAAGAGCTAATCTTCACTTGTGTAAATTTAATCCAGATAAAAACAAGATTGGAACATTACAAAAATCAAACAAGACGCTGTATTATGTGTGCTCTTCCCCAAGAACCTTCTACATGCATGTACCTAGGGACAAGACCTTTAGGAAAAAAATGGATACTTATGCTTAATGCTATGACATTTTACTCACTTGATCTTTAAAAAGAATTCAAGTGATTTATCTGACATAAATTAAGTGCACTAAACAGAAGATCAGTAAATAAAAATACATCAATTCAAGTATCAGTCTTCCACTTATTTCCTTGCATTGCTTCAAATGGCTAGAACTCTGGGATATGTCCTTGTAATGACTTAGCTGACAACCTGTATGTGGAATTTTAAGAAGGTTCAAATGAGAGGAAGAGGTGATTTAGTGCCGAAGAGCTTGTCCTTGTTGCTAAAGAAATGGGATGTTACAGCTTAAGTTTAGCAGGATGAGTATCTTTTATTATCACATATTTGTATTGCAGCAGCACCTTCATGACCAAGCCAAAGACCAGGACATTGTGCTAGCTTGACACAAGCCATTAGCAAGAAACAAACCTTGTCCAAATTACCTTATTAAGTAGGCATTCAGAGATTTAAAATCCAGGCACACATTTACCTTCCATCTTATGCAGAAATACTGCATCAAAATGTATTTCTAACATTCAGTTTCTCTCTAACAAATAAATTTGAACCAGGCTCTACAAGACAGAAATGTTGAAAATAAATGACTGTAATTAGTAAGAGGGAACTATTCACTACAGAAATTCTTTGCTATGCAGAACAGGAAAGCAGAATTTCAGAATGACTCTGAACCTTTACCTACCAAAATGCACAAAATATGTTTGAAGGTACAAATAACATCGCTTTGGAAAGTACAAAGTGATATATGACAGTACAAAATGATGTATGAAAATATCATCAAAATAAGGCCTAGTTCAGACTATGCCTGTTTCATTCATTTTTCTTTATATTAAGTAAAAAATATATAGGACAGCACATACTTTCTGATTAGAAGAATTCAGAACTTAATTTTTAACAAGATTTGAAAGTTTACATTTTGGTACAAGTTCTCTTTAAAATATTGGCTTAAAAAATAGAACAGGATAAAAAAGTGTGTTTAAATCATCTGTGAGCAGCCTTTATAGTATCACCTGCTAGGTATTTGCAAGAACACAGTGCTCATACAAGACAGACCTGAGCATAGTAATGGGAATCCTGCACAAAGAAATAATATTCAGTTTTTTTGAAAAGAATAAAATAATGGTAGCCATCTGTTGAATTCTAAAAATCTAGAGGTTCATAATAGCTAAAACTTCAGATCTGTGACAGAACATATTTCTGTGGTTACAGAGGAAAATGCCTTTCATTATATATTTTCTTTGATTCTGAAATTTCTGGAATATAGGGAATGGAGAAGCCCAGAGTTTGCTGGCTTTGGGGTTTTGATTTTTCATGAAACTTAAGACTTCAATTTTGTGCACAGAGAAATAGAGACCGTATAGAAAATGAAAAATAGGTAGGAAAAAAACACGGAAAATTGAATAAATTTTTTTAAAACATATTTTTAAACCATATCTTATATGAAGCCATGAAATACTCATGGTTGATTTTGGTATCATGGAGTGCTTTCTGCTTGGGCTCTATGTATCCTGCTTAAGGATGCAGGTTTCTTGTCAGCCCTGTGACACTTTGGCGAGACTGACACTTATGTCTTGGGCACCCCAGGGCACTTACCATGTCAGTCACTGCTCATCTGTGCCTAAGGAACAGGATCCCTCTGTAACAAATACTCCAGCTAAGAAACGCTTTATTCCCAACTTCTTGTACCTCATGTTTGTTCAGACTGAACAGCCACAGAAAAGTATCCATATCAGTGGCAGTGGCCTGTCATGCTTCCATTAGTGGGAACAGATCCACCTGAGTGGGTTATCACTGCTCCAGTGAACACAGGGAAATTTTGATGACAATATATTTGAGGTATTAAAAATCTGCCAGGGATGTCTAATCTTTTATTATTTACTCTCTAAGGAAATAAGAATAAGAGATAATGGCATCTCTCAGCCTGTATGATTGCAACATTCAAAAAGTGGGAGACACTTTTAGGCAGGATCTCCCCGCTGTGAAGGGTTTAAGAAGCACAGGAAAATCTCTCAGCACGAAAAAAAAAAACAGTTGGGAGTATAAAATTAACACTATCAGCAGGATAAGTTGATATTTGAGATATACACAAAATGTAAAGACATCTTAATCTAGAATAATTTATGTCAGAGTAGGGAAAATCAGAAACATGATATGGCAACCCTAAAACCAGAGTTAACCTGCAAGCTTTCATATCATTAACTTTTTTCATAGACAAATATGAGAAGCAGCAGCTACTGTGCATGAGATCCATGGTGCAACCATGTAATCAGTACTCACTGAATTTTATATCCTCTAGTGTAAGAACACGAGAGGTGACCCATTGAAAGAAGTCTAGTGTTGGAACCCTCTACAAAGTTCAACATTAAGAAAGCACTATGAAAAACTGCTGAGAACCCTCAGCTGCTGAAGGCAGGGGCTGTTAGCTTTGTAACGGAGCTGGAGGAGATTTGGGTCAGAGAGGTCTTCTTGTGAAGCTTCACTCTGACCACTCAAACCACTGGGATGGTTTTAGAGTCATTGCCATCTGTGAAGCTACTGATTTTGCAGATAAATTAAAATATTTCAAAATAAAACATAAATGGAATAGCAATATGAACAGCAGTAGGAGTAACGGTGATGCTAGTATGAATAGATCAAAGCAAAGGCAGTGACTGCTGCTCCTTTCTTTCATGAAATTATGGAAAACTGTGAAAGACTGTTTAAATACAATGGAGTACGGACTCACTTCTTTTAGTGAGTGGCACTCGAACATTGAACAACTGAGGAACAAAGCTCCATGAGGAAAATCTCACCTGCATTTTTGTGGACTTCGCCCAGTTTCAGAGTAAAACTAACGCAAGAACAATATCTTTCCTATAGATTTTTTTTTTTTTTTAAGTAAGATCCTTGTGTTGAATTAGTTAAATGCTACTGATGACATCAGGGAGACTTAACCCTGCTTGATTTCTTGTCAGTGCAAATCATTTCATGGGTGTCTGAGACAGGTATGTGGCCTCTGGTCTGCTGCTGTACAATTGGCAGCCTTGGCTTGCACCACCTCTCTACGCTGTGAGACTTTATATTGCACCTCTGAGGGGCTCCAAACAGGATCTCATCCTTTATTCTCTAAGATTGCCAGGGATAAGCAGTGATGGTAGGAATGTACGAGCCTGTGAATGCTGAATGCATTTTTTATATTACTTGTCTCAGGAAATTTTCCATTTAAAAACTTTAGCTCTTATTTATTTCTGTAAAATCAAAATACCAGGATATGTAAGTACCAAAAGCCTTTTATATAAATAGCTTTTTCAAACAAGCTGGAAATTGAGTCCCCTCTAGGGAAACAAAAATGCATTTCAAGTTCATAAACATTTGCTCATTGCAAAATATAATTTACTACTAAACTAGGGTGTTTCATTCTTACTTCCTTTCCATACTTATGGATTTGGGGTTTTTTTCTGTGCTCAGTAAAATTTTGATTCTGAATTGCAGCTGTACTTTAACTTTGTGCTTCAAAGGTATTTCTTTCATTGTTTGTCAAAGTTCATGAGAAAAACAGAAGCCTGTTATATCTTGTTTACCTTCTGAATATATATGTGCTTTCTTCTTACATAACGTTTTCATGAAATTTCATTATGTGGTTTTGTGGTGTTTTTATTTTGCCATCTCAGAATAAACATCATCAGGACCTTAAAATCTTAACTCAGATGCATCACACAACATTTTCTGTATATCTGACAAATTCTATTTGACCTTGAGTCTATGTTTTAGAAATAAGCTAGGTCTTGAAGGGTTCAAAATGTTCCAACAAATTTCTGGTTTGTTCTGGACTAGTCTTTCTCACTGTGGATAAATAAGTGTCAATTTCTAGTTTTAATTTAGCTAATGTTGTCTCACAAAAAGTGGATTGTCCATAGACCTTGTTAAGTCTTTGATTACTGTGCCCTCCAACCCCTGACTGTCAGAAACTTCTTTAAGAAATTTTCACCCATAAAGATGTCAATAATTATATTTTCTGATCAAGATTAACATAACCCTTTGCAATAATCAACAGATCTAAACACAGACACTAAGGGTTTTTTTCTTTTTCTCTCCAGGCTTTAAATGTTTTTCCTGTAATTCTCTTTTTAATTTTTCCTGTACTTCTCTTTTTAATTTTGCAGTCTCATTTCAAGACTGTGGATGTTGGATCTTCATGAACCCTCTAGTAAGTTTCTCTTAATATCTGTCTTATTGTACATGACAGATACTTACTGTCTTACATGACAGTAAGTATCTGTCATGTACAATAAAATATCTCTATCCATTGTTTTTCACCTGATAAGCCCCTGTTTGTACTCCTAAAGACAGTCAGAGGATCTACATCTTATTTCATTAAATATATATAATGATTGCTCACATACACATATATACATAAATACACAATATCCTAACTCACTTATTTTTATAACTGTCCCTATACACAAAAATGTGTACTTATAATTTTATAATATATTTAGGTTTTGATCATATTATTTAATTGTATTTATATTACCAAAGAATATAGTTCAGCTGGTACATACTTATTTTTATTCATTGTCCCATCAGTCTCAATGTGATGAATAAACATTGCGGAATCAATTTTATATATTTTTTTTTAACAGTTTGAAAGTTGCATATAATGGGGCTAAAAATAGACTGTTGAAAGATCTAACTGGAAACACATCCTTGGAGGAAGATTTCCTGTTAAAATCCCTGTGGAAAATGCATTTAAGGTAGGTTTAAAATGATTATATGGTGGTAATTTTTGGATCAAAGTCTCATGGAAGAGTACCATAAATCTCAAATGGTTTTCATAAGGTACCATCAACATTTGTGTAAACACGAGATCATCAAAAAATGCTAACAAATGTGTGAAACAGAATTCACCTCTCCAAACCATGACAGATACTATTCACACTCATTTCCTTTACCTATTAAATTGTGTGCTATCCAACAATTCAAGTTATCTGTTAATCTTTATCAAGTTGATCATGTTCAAGCTTTTCTAGTATGTTAACACAACAGTGCTTTTGCTTTCTCCTCTGGCATTTTCTCTGTGTTTCAAGTTTTGATAACTATCTAAATGATGTTCAATGGTTTTAATCCACTTGGGAACAGTGTGCCTGTGCACAAAGATTTAAAATTATAAGATTAAATTGTTTAAACCTCTTTCAAGTTATTAATGGAATAAAATGAACACTTGAAAATGACAGTTGTAAATTTGAAATTCAACTTAAGTGTGAAGAAAAGATGAATTATCTTAATGAGTTTCAGACAACATATGAACCAGCCTATCATATGCATATGGCATATAACCTGTATCAGATCTTTCCTTTTCTGCTTAACTTTTGTTTTCCTGTTATGGCAATATTTATTTACTATTTTTTTTTATTTGGGAAATACTAAATGTCACATTACAAAAGTTCAATGCACGCATATATTAAAATTCTACAAGGTTTTTTCCCAGTAAAAGGAATAAAGTATTTGCTTTAAATTTTTGGTATATGTTTAATTTTATATATGCTGTGTTTATACTGTTGCATATTTTCTTATAATATCCCATTCCACATTTTATTTTTATTCATACATCAACAATCATGCAATTGATGCATTTTTTATTGCATCAAAAAATGCAATAAAGTTTTCATGCAATAAAAATAAACACAAATCCTCACCCATAACTTGAAACAAATCCAACTGAACCCTAAAAATTTTCAAGAAAACAAGCAAATCAAAAGGCTTATCTCTTTGTCAGCCAATTTCCATTTTGCACATATTTATACTCCCTTATCCAAGCCGAGTTTGGACACAAAGGTGTTGAATATCATAGTGAATAGCCATCTAACCCAACCCAATTTTAACAGCAAACTAGTAGCCAACTAAAGGAAGAAGGGGGAAAAGATTAAAAAAAAAAAAATCTGCAGCCAGTACAGAATGAAAAATCTCTACCTATCATCTTAAGCATTTTGTGAATACTTGCAATGACAGTGTTCATCTTTTCTTCATATCCACAGTTACTAAAATAGCAAATCTGTAAGAGATGAGATGCACAAGCAGATGCTCTTGTAGTAGCCTGTACTGCTTGTCTAAACTCAGCTGAACTGGAAGTTGACCCAAATCTTAAAATACGGCTAAATACTTTTCCACTGTAATTTTTCCTTTTCACTATCTGAATCAGCTTAAATTATCGCATGACAGGGGAGAAAAATTACATTGTCAAGACCATTCAGGCCAAGACTATGCCCATTTGGAACTCTTAGCTGACCACAAATTTTAATCACATGGAATCTTGTTAGCATCTATGCCAGTTAATTATTTACTCTTCCTGAAAGCAGGAAGAGTAGATGGTAAAATTGCTCTGGAGTGCAGCATGTTCAAAGCAACCTAAAGAGCACAACTTAAGACAGGGCAACTCTTAAAGGGCAGAGGGGTTAGGAAAAATGTTAATGTGTTGGGTTTGCGTGGCGAGACATTGGTAGCAGTGGGGCTACAGGGGTGACTTCTGTGAGAAGCTGCTGGAAGCTTCCTGCATGTCTGACAGAGCCAATCCTTGACACCTCCAAGACAGACCCTCTACTGATCAAGGTTGGGCCAGTCAGAAATAGTGGTAGTGCCTCTGTGATAACATATTTAAGAAGGGGTGAAAAAAAGTTACTGTGCTGCTGTAATTGAGACCAGAGAAGAGCGGGGTGAGAACATGTGAGAGAAACAATTCCGCAGGCACCAAGGTCAGTGGAGAAGGAGGGGGAGGAGGCCCTGGTTCAGCCCATGGTGAAGCAGCTGTACCCCTGCAGCCCATGGGGATCCACAGGGATGCAGAGATCAACCCTCAGTCTGTGAGGGAAACCCAGGCAGGTGGATGCCTCAGAGGAGGCTGTGGACCCATGGGAAGCCCATGCTGGAAAAAGTTTCTGGCAGTGACTTGCAGAGCCATGAAGAGAGGAGCCCGTTAGAGAATGTTTCCTAGAAGGACTTGTGACCCTGTGGGGGACCCACACTGGAGCAGGCTGTGCCTGAAGGACTGCGCCCCATGGAAAGGGAGGCAAGTTGGAGTAGTTTGTGAAAATCTGTAGTCCATGGGATGGACTCATGTTGGAGAAGCTCATAGAGAACACTCTCTTGTGGGAAGGACGCCATGATGAGAGAGAGGAGGTAGAGCTGGGAAGTAGGAAGGGGTTGGGAGAAAGATTTTTTTTTAAGATTTATTTTATTTCTCATTATCATGTTTGAATTTTGATTGGGAATAAATTCAGTTAATTTCCCCAAACTGAATCTGTTTTTCACATGACACTAACTTGTTTGTTATCTCTCTTGGTCCTTGTTTGAACCCTTTGTTATATTTTCTCTCCTCTATCTAGTTGCAGAGGAAGCAAGAGATTGGCTTTGATGGGTGCCTGGAATCTAGCCAGGGCCAACCCACCACGCTAGAAAAAATGGGTAGAGAGAGACTGTAAGCAGCTTTCAGGTCACTTCATATCTTTTCTGAATAGCTGAGAGCTACCAGATGTCCTCCCAGTTGCACTGATAATATTCCATTTTTTATGCAATTGAAGTAGGAATAATTAGAAGGTGGGGCAAGAGAAGAGGTCATCTTTCAGGTAATTTTCTTTGAGATATCCAAGACCTTTTCTAAATGGAGAAGTCAGTGGAATATAGGGTAAAGGTCTGATATTGAATTGCACTAAGTATCCCTCACAACCTTCCTACCTAAATGCTTGCTGGACCCCTGGATACTGAGAATTTTGGGCTTACTGTGCTGAAAGGCACAAACCCTCAAGAGAACACTGCATTTGACCTGAGGTCTCAGAGAAGGCTTCCAAGATTGAATGATAGAACTGGGATTATGGGTGTGTAGTTTGATTAGAAGTGTGTAATATCACGTGGTGCAAAAAATAGAGTTTAAGGTTTTAGAATATAGTGATATATGTTAAGTAGGATGCAGGTTTTAGGGTGAAGGCTAGTCCTTCTTCTTCACCCTCTTCTTCCTGGGTTTGGGTGGTATTTTGTAATTGGACAGAAAAGTCCGCATTGCAGGACATGAGGGATTAGTTATTGGGTTAAAAGTAAAAATAATTTAGGTGTCATTTCTTAATTGGATAGTTTAGCCTTGCAGAGACTTAAAAGACCTTGCAGAGAAAGATAGTTAGCCATTTTGTAGCTTGTTAGTAGAATGCTGTAGAATTCACGACTTGTAAGACTGTGATATAGATAAGAAATAAGAAACGTTTGAGCCCGAACCCGAAATATCGTTCTGAGCGCTTTCAATCCCAATCTTGACAGAGGCAGAAGAGAAGTCAAGAACAGATGCTCTTAACTTGCACATGTGTAGAACCAGAGAATTACATGGTGCATGCCCAGTCTGGCTGGGGGACATGGCTGAAGCCCTTCTGAGGATGAAGGATGAAGGACCACATTTGACCTTTGGGGAGACAGAACACCACTTTGTTTTGTGTCACAAACCCCTCTGCTGAAGCCTTCCCTCCTGGCACAGCTCTGTCTGGTAGCATGATGCCAAAACATTTTAAATTATGTAAGAATATTAAAATTTTTATTTACTTGCAATTTTTGTAATTATTAAATGAATTATTAAATCTTTTACATGGTATAATTATTTATTTAATAAAAAACAAAACCTTACTTGTATTAGTCACACACAAAATCCATAAATATTAGTCATGTGAAGGAACTGCACACCAAAACAAGTTAGTAAAGAATAGTTATTTCAGGCATATTTACTCACTAGAATAAAATCTGCAAAGTTGTGACAAGTAACTAGAAAATAAAATATATAATTTGACAAGCTCTCAGAATATGAATAAATTAATATCTTAACCATAATGGACAAACTTATTCACTAAAGCTTAAATAACTCAGAAAATAGGCAACCAACATGTAAATATACAGCACAGAAAGAAATACACGCTTTCACAAGCTGAATGCATTTATCAAGAAATGTCTATGAGTTTGGAAGACACAGGAAAGAAAGATTAGGGCAATTATTGGGTGTTGAGGGCACTACCTTTCAGATGAAAGAAAAATGAATTTGCTTTGGGGACATTTCTAAATTAATGAAGTGAGCATTTGTAGTTTATTTAAGTAAAAAAAAATTAAAAATTAAAAAAAACTAGTTTCCTTGTTTCTTCCCTGAACCCATCTGCAAAGTAATTAAATTCTGTGGTCATCACACAGATTCTGTAAAATCAAAGTACAGATGGTGGTTTATTACAAAATAACATAGGAGGCTTAGAATAGATGATACATTTGGTCATTTTTGCACATAAACTCCCTGATTAAGTATGAAAAATGTGAACATTTGTTTGTCTTGGAAAAACTGCTATTACTTGTCAAGCATGACCAATTAGGCATTACAAAACTGTTATCCATATAATTAAGAAAAACAGCCATCTGTAAAGTCAGAAGTTTCCATTTCTGGTTTTTGTGTGCTTGGTTTGTGGCTGTTTCCCCACTACCACCACCACCTTGCTTATAAATGTAATTTTTCTGGTCTGTTTTACTTATAAAATAGTAACAAAAAAAAAAACTCACAGAGATTGCTGATTGCAACAGGTCTTTGATAATTTCCTTAATTCTTCCTTTCTTGCCTCTTTTTTTGTTTTCTGTCCTTTTTGTGACAGAAAGCTGGAAATAATGACAGAAAATGAGGCCAGTTCTAAGAAATATTTTATTTTTCATCTTCTGCTGCATTTAATGAATGTCCAAGATGTAGATAACAAGAAAAAAATGAAAACTTTTAATTTTTCTCACTGTTATTTAATTGTCTGAGATTTTAAATTGAGAAAGAAAAAAAAAAAGTCATTTACTTCTAGATTCTGTATGGTTAAAGAAAAACTTCATCATATCAACCTAAGCTGCAATTTGTCTTGCTTGCTATATTTCTATGGCAGTAGCAGGTAGGGTCAATCAAGGCATTAAGACTTTTTTGACATGGCAATAACAAAGAATGGACTAAGGATGGTCTCCCAGTGTGCAGTTTTACCAGCTCATAATTTCTTTCTGAACCAGTTATTTTTAGTGTTAGGTAGCTTTGATGCCTTGTTTACTTATGCTCTGAGAAGGGATGAGAGATGTAGAGAAGGACTTCTGATGAAAAAAAAAAAGGGACTATGCCTTGCATGCAAAAAAAAAAGTATATATATTCAAGAGAGAATTCCTGAATTTTGAATGTTTCTTGCTGAAATCCATGCATTGTTTCCAATTCCGTTATTCATTTGTCACACAAGACTGCTGCATACATTGGTGAGCCCAATGTGAGATGCATTTTGATTTTATCAGTATTGTGCAGTTTACAGTGAAAAATACAAGCAGCAAGTTTGCATAGCATGCCTAAAATATCTCCTTTAGAGAAAAAAATTATAGTCACTGTATAGCATCAGAACATGGCAATTTTGTCATGCACTGTCAAAAATAATTTAGGTAGCACTGTTCTCTCCAGGTTTCTTATAAATAGTGTAAGAAAGAGTCTCAAATTCCTGTGCTTCATTAGCACAGAAAGTTCCTACAATACTATAGAATTTTGAAGAGAGATGTCTTCAAATATCCCTCCCTTCTTGCTCAATAAATTGAGATACAGAGGTTAGCATTTACTATGCATTAAAAGCAGTTCATTAAACAATCCAAAGTAACAGCTTGGAGTTTAGTTGGTAGCTATTAGCAATATTGTCTGTGAAACAGACACTTGATTTAATTGGCAAATGCAAGTTTCTTTCATTTACAGGCAAAATTGGAACCTCTCTGCTTTCCAGCAAGCTAAAGACTGCACCTATTCTAAAACAGGCATTATTTAACCTGCCTTATAATTAACGCAGAAAAATGCTATCTTACAGTCAGCTCAACCTCTCTGCATTAATAAAATTATCAGCTGACAATCTTGGCTAACAGAAATCACTTTGAAAGTGATTTTTTTCTTGTGCCTCAAATTTCTACTGTAAAAAGACACAAAATGTTGAGTCAAATGTTGAAGACAGGGTTAATCATTCATGAGTTATTAGGTAACAGGGATGTGCATGGTCACTGATGCTATTCTTCTGAATGGTGAGATACACAGCCCAAATCTCTTTGTGAGCTTATTAATGGTCTTTCTTCCATCCTGCCCTTAGCTGTTCTTATAACTCATTGCTTTCCTCACTAGAAAAATGTTTTCTTTCTGCCCTTGCAGACAATGCTGTCCTCGTGGCAACTGTGTAAAATTTAATCTCTGAAGTAAAGAAATTTTGTATAAAACTTGAGCTAAAATACATAAACTTCTAAACTATATTGGTAACTTTAGCATATTTGAGATAAAATATACCTATCTACAATACTGTTAGGAATATTAACTCAATATTGTTATTAATAAATAATGATGTAGAAAATTGTAAGGAAAACATTCCTTTAAGAGATGAAAGATAGAAACACTTTTAACTATATAATTAGATTTCCATTATTTTAACTATAAAAGTAGGTACATATTGTTCTATGTACATCTCAGCTGTGACCTTGAGAAGCAAATATAAATTAGTATGTACACACCCAACTAGCAGGAGCTGCTTGGAGTAAGAACACAAGAACAGAGCAAGGTTTTAGTAATTCTTTCCCATATGGAACCATACAGATCACAGTGGTGAGCAGCTTAGGGACTTTCTGAAATGGGTGTCCCATTCATTCATCTTTAGTCTTAAAACAGATATATAAAAACGTCATCTTTCATCCATTTTGTTCACAACTGAACAAAAGAAAAGAAAACTCTTCAGCCAATTTACACACAGTGAATATGCAACATAGAAAAAGGAAATGTAGATGATACTTTTGATACTACAACACCTTGGAAGTGTGGCATCACCACTACAACCTGAGATGCAGAGATAAAAATTTTGTGCACTCTTTGTACTCCTGTACTCCTTGCAGGGAGGCAAGTGTCCTGGATCTTTGCTAGGGCAAAGAACAGTAGAGAATAATTCTCATTTTTATAAAAAATTGCTCACATACACCTATTGGAAATCTAGAGTTAAACCCCAGGTTTAGCCCCTAGGATTCACTACATTTTAAATATTCTTCATGAATTATATTTACTTTCACATACTTAAGAGTCCCAAGCTTTTGACCATTTCTGGGGTCACTGTTTTTCACCTGCTCTCACTGAAGGCAGCCTCCAGCTGGGACGTTGTCAGAACAGCCTGGCATGACGGGAACAGAATGGAAATTTCATTTTAAAAGTGAAAATGGAATGCAATATTTTCTTTTGAACAGAACTTATCATGTAATTGTAGAAGCAAATTTCATCTGTGGCTTCTGTTAACTTCCTTATAGTTCCCAGTCTTCCATGTGACAGGAGAGACAGCTAAATCTCCCTGCAGAGCTGACTACAATCAGAATATGTGAAAAAGACAACCAGGGATCGCTTAAACATTGCATCTTCTTTTAAACAGCATTACCGTCAAATATAGAAAGAGTCATCTGTCTTTCACTCCTTTCAAGATCTCTACAGGCCTCAGACTCAAACATTTCAAGAAAAGCACTGTCCCCCCTGAGGGCTATTACATACTTCAAAATCTACAAAGCAAGACATAGGTCAGGAAAACAATAATTATTTAACAAAAAATGTTGTCTTTCCCCCCTCCAACGTTTTGGACTACTTCAGTGAAAGGCTAGATCTAAAAATATTTTGTTGACATTATAATTATTGCAATTAGATTCAATTTTCTTTTAATGTTATCCTGTCAAGCCATGTCTCTTCCTTTAGGAGTTTCAGGCTATTGCCTATTCATGCAGACATTTATTATACTCCTGAGTAAGTTACAGACTATTTTCAGAGAAAATTCTGATATTGATTACAAGCATTTATTCAATAGTTCCAAATCAAGTGTAACAATTTGTTTAAAATAGGACTTAAAAGAAAACCAGCTCGCAATGTCACTGTGCTGATGGACTACACAGCACTTGCACCTTGCAATGAGCACATTCAGTTCTAGCAGAAAGCCTGCAGGGATCCATGAAAAATTACCAGGGCTTTCATTTAAACTATAATTTTACTGGACAGACAGGTCAGATAATGTGCTTCAAAGGCAGAATTAAAAAGTGGGAAAATAATTCAAATGCACATAGAAGGACATAAAATTAACCTTTTCTCTTTTTAATACATGTAGGTTTACCAAGTGTTATGAATACAAGAATTGCAGTATTTTTTTTAAAGAATAAAAAATATTCCATCTTACATCCAGATCTCTCTGACATGTCCTGTACTGATGCTCCCAACAGTGTCACAACAAATCTCAGCCATTCAACCACAGTCTCCAACAATGTTTATTACAGATTCCATACTGATAGATGTTCATAAAATTCCACCTTACTATAATACTTCTGTAAATAAAGCAGGAATTACCTTCCTGCCTTTGTCTATATATTCATATACTGTCACATATACCATTTATTTTGAGTCTGGTCTTACCCCTGTCAGAGCCTTTTGAAGTCAGAGTCGGACTGCACACCTGGCATGCATTGTCATGGTCAGATTAAAGTATAAGAGGGAAGAGGAAATTCATATTAAAATTAATAGCCTTACAATCAATACTAATAAAATTAATAGTCTTACATGTTAAGGAGCAGAACAGGAATTTAGGGCTTGAGAAGACTCACAGAGCTTAGACTACCCAGAGTTGGGACAAAGGGAAGAAATGGCTGAATATACAGAAAATTTGGAATATATACTATATATATACTATATTAGAGAGTGCAATTTCCTATCAGCAAATAATATACAGAAACCTTTAGGAAAATACCTGCTGTATCTTCCTTTTGCGACTGATTTTCGTGAAAGATGACAATTTGCAAATTCTAGTGCATAGAAATCTCGTTAGCTGAATGGAAATGGTGTGAGCTGTTGACTTTACCACTCTCAATGGCACAGTATGGGCCTCTGTGCTGTCCCCCCCAACAGCCAGTCTGACCTGCTTCCAATTTACTTTTAAACAAATATAGAAAGTTACATGTAAAAATTCTGTTAAGACATCATTAATCTGCAAAGTCAAGGACTGAAAAATGAAGAAATGCAAGAATTAACACTGACTTTGCATTTTTAATTCCTTGTACCCTTCATGCCTGTATGCATTTTGATACACTTTTTAATTACTTAATTGCATTTTGTATAGGATGGACACTGCTCAAAGGATAAATTAGGGTTAGATAGTGAATGAAGCTGTCATCTGTGGGACTTCTGCCTTAGCTGATACAAAAATTGTGAGGTGTAAACTGAATATGCATTCAGTCATTTACCAGGAGCACAGATTTGATAAGTTATTTAGCATTCAGTCAGGCATTATTGTTTGTCACTCAACTGATATGGACAACATAGCAGTGAGTAATCTCTCATTGCAATCTCCCATCTTCTTAATAAGAAAGACTGTAACAAGATTAAAATTAATGGATTAAGGTGCAAGGGAAAGAATAAAATGTGGAAAGATGTTAAGCAATGAAAAAATACTTATTTCCATGCAGGTAATCATGGGTTTTTTCCTGTCTATTTCTATAAGAAAATAAAAGTCTTCTGGCACTATTTTGTTCAATATGTTTGATTTCAGCATAGATGTTAGAAAGAGGGTTTTTTGAGTGGTGGGTTTGGAGTAAAATAAAGTATTTTAAAGGCATATTTTGACTTCTGAAAACAAATCTATGCCTTCGTAAGGAGAACTGAAATTACTTGGAGGGTCAATTCCATGGGTTGTAACTTGTATTCTGAAATCAGAATACATCCTTGCAAAGGTTCACAAGAGATTTTTACCTCTGAATTTAAACAGATGCCATGGAAGTACCTAAAGAACTTCATATACCTTCAGTACCTTCATATAACTGAAGGTACATATAACTGAAGTTCATATAACTTCAGTACCTAAAGAACAGCATATATGACTTTGAATCTCATTTTGCAAAACAAGCAGAAAATCTAGTGGTAAATAGGATTGCAATAGCTTCCCCTTTCAAAAGTCACCAGTGCGTCACAGAGGCAGAACTTCCAACATGTCGGTAGAACACAAAATAGAAAGAACTAATATTAATTTTCCAGACTGCCAAGAGAAACAATAATTGAAGCTCAAAATAATTTGTGCCATCTTATCTTTATTATTATTAAGCAGTTGCAGGATCTCCCAGAGTACTCTGCTGCTCTTACTCCACTACAAATTGTTCTACAAGAGCTATGACAGGAGCCATCCCAATCACCTAATGCTCTTTTACTTCACTGAGATGACATGCACAGTGTGGGATGGTAGACCTGAAAGAGGCAAGGTGGATGTCACGATTTTTGATTTGAAAATCAAATCCAAACAACTCCTCCAAACCCAGTTACAGCAAGACTAGATGCCTTTCTTCTTTCCAACTTGTAGTTGGAAGTCAAAGTCAACTTGCAGCCCAAGTCAAAATTGAGCTATGTAAAAGTGAGGATAAGATGTTAGTTTGGCACTAATATGGCATTCAAATAACTGAGATGTATCTAGAATAGTATAAGATGCTCTGAAATATCTTATTTGTCCCATTAGCTACTTTCAGCAAATAGTGAGTTGCTTCTTGGTTGTGTTTTCTTCACAATTTTCTCACATTGTATGTCAATATATCTCCTAATCATTTAAACCACTTTATTGTAAGAATAAAAGATCTGCATCATTAACAAATTTTTGTTTTTTAAAAAGCATTAGAGTCCCTGCTTCTTTAAAGGTTAAAATATTCTGGAATTCTGGAAAAATGAGTCATCTGAGTATTGATCTCACCATTTTTCATAAAAACTGTGGTAGAAAGTTCTTAGGTAAATTATACAGTCAGAGCTAAGCTCTTTAGAGTCAGTCATTTGAAATGGGGCCAAGCCTGTAATATGCAAACTTCAGTGGCAGCACTATTATTGGGCAAAGGTTGTGAGAAGAATAAAAACTATTTTGATTTTCTAGCAAGTGACAAAGGTTAATGGCATATATTTTGTATAACATGTAAGGTACTGAACTCAAAGTTCAAACTGGCACTAAAATAAAAAATGTTTTGGATAAATGTTAACATTAATTTCATCATATTTAGGAAAAATACAAAAATCATTAATCTCATTGATCAACCATCTAGCAGTGGTTTTCTTTACTCCTTAAATTACTTACATGATGCTATTTTTTAGTGCACTCATTATTTCACAGTATTTATTCTTCGCTGATATTCACTGATATCTCCTTCAAGAATATCTTCTCCCTCATTAGTAATTAAGGCTTTTATTATCTTTGTTTATAGGTGTTGTTTTGGGTTTTCTCCCTCCCTACTCGTCAAGAAATAGCTTTAACTTGAAGGAGAAATGATAAACTTCAAACAAACACTAGGGAGCTGAATCTAATATAGCTGTGGAGGATTTGTTTTGTGTACTCTTAACTAGTACAGTTTTGCTCCTTCAAAACAATTACTGAAATTCATGATGAAATAGAAGAATGCAGTTATTATGTCAAAGACATTGATACTTTCTGTGCCAAACAGATATGGAAAACAGGATAAAGACATGGGTAGTGATGATAGGAAAAAAAAACACATCTTTACTGACCTGTAATGCTGGGATGGTGAATTACTGTTAAGAAACCAGCTAAACTTTGAAAGGCCTTGTTAAAGCCTAATCTGAGTATTTGCATCATATCTGCATAATGATGCCAGTGGGATTTATTTATTCGGAAATACAAACTCTGGGTTTTTTTCTTTTTACAATGAGGATATGACAGATACCAGTATATGTTATACTAATACCTATAATGCAATTATTATTAGTATAAAGAAAACTGAGAAGGGGGAAATGGAAGAAGCCCAGTTAATTTTTTTGATTTACTGAGAAGTTAAGGATTTCTACAGAATTATATTTTCTCAGTTTGCAACGTGAGAAAAACAATAATTTATTACGAAATAATAATTTTTAAAAATTAAAATGTTTGTTTTACTTCAATTTTATATTTTTGCATCTGCCTAACAGATGCAAAGTACTTTGTGAAAAAGAGGCAATCTTCAAACAGACAAAAAATTCAATTATTATAATTTCAGAACTAGAGACTTAACTAAAAGAACTAATTTTTTCTTTTCTTAAGGAAAAAAATCAACCAAATTGACACTGAGTTGCAGCTTTTGTTTTTATAACATCTGCATCTTTTCCTAGAAAATTATTCATATTTATATCTCTGCTTTGAGTATTAAGTTCTAAGCACATCTCCAATACCTTCTGAAATTGCTACCACTTGAAGTTGAAATTTTGTTTCTTAAATTTACATTCCTGAGCATTTGACTATCAGAATTTGTTCTCAGAACCAAGTAAGAAACCTGTAGAAAATGAATGAATAATTGAGAAAGAGAGTCACATCTCCCCTAGAGAATGTGGTACCTTATCTGCTGCACAGAGCACAAGTACAACACACTGACATTGTTGTTCCCATTTGGAAATCAATAGATATATACCTATATCATCAAGGACAGATGCTGGGACCTCATTCCTTCTCACATTAGCCCTCATCAAGCTGCTTATGTCTGCAAAGATGCCAATTAGTTTCTGAAAGGGAAATTCACTGTGTGCCCATAACAGCCTCACACGCCAAGTCTGCCAATCAATACTGACATCGTGCCATGTGTTTCATTTATGCTGATACATGGATGAAGATCACTAACTGAGTCTGGAAAGAAATAGGGTGGACTTGTTAAAATAGTGCCTTTTAAGAGCCCTTTCCCCCTAGCAAATGACATCTTTAATAATAGACTAACAAATAGATGATTTTATCAACTGAATGTCACCCAGCTCCTTAGGATCAGTTTGAATTTTATTAAAAGTCCTGTTTGCTAAAGCCTAGATGCCCCCTTCATACTTTAAAAGTTTTGAAAAGTCCTACTTCTTCTATTAAAAATAGAAGCAAATAAAAGTAAAGCCTAAATTTTGTATTTCTTACACCATATTTAAATAATTAACTGAGAAATAACCAAGAAATTTAGTCTTGGCAAACATGACCCAAGGTCTGAGCACACTTAAATAACTCAACAGGCTTATTTAACAAAGACTTTATGAAGCAGCAAAACAGATGACAAACCTAATTTGTCACTGAAGGTCTTGCTAGCACTTGTGCAAAGTGGAAAGAAAACATTCCCAAAACACAATATATCAGACACTTGCAGAAAGCTGTTGCTTGGTGGTCACTTCGTGGGTACAGAATGGAAAAACTGGGTTTCAGGTATTTTTGTATGTTCCTTTTTTTTGCGGATTCAGAAATATTACCATCCTGTTTGCCACACAATAGCTAGCTTTTAATACTATGAATAGCAATTGAGATTGAGGTTTTAAAAAGAAAGGATTGTGGGTTTATGTTAGTTCTATTTTTGAAGGCTGAAAAAGCAATAAAGTATAGAAAATGTGAGCATACCCCAAAAAAACATATATATAAAGAGATCAGTTTTCAAAATTTTTTGCCATCTGTTACCTGACAATGATTAATTGTGCGCAGGTTGTGATTAGGAATAATCACTGTTTTAAAAACAACAGATAAAGAAAAAGCAGTAACACAGCATTTCAATAGCACAGGTGTACTGCTGGCTATGATTTCCAGCAGTCTTTCTCAGGAACACTGAGTTATACTAAGAGAGCACATATCACCTACAGGCTCTTTTTCCTAGGAAATTTGTCTTTCTCCTTGTCTTCTAGAGACACACAATGTATTTTTACAATTGACTAAGGAAGCAGCAGGATTCTATTGTTTGTCATAGAGCTTGTCTGCTGAGAGAAAAAAGCTCAAGTGAATCTATTTTTCTTTTTTAATGATTCAAAGGAACATGTTACAAGACCATCTGTTAGCTGCATTGGCTATCCAATCAGCATCTATTTTCAAAACTACTTGTCTGGCAGAAGATATCACAAATACTCTCCTCGTTCATGTTGCATGTCAAAAGCAAAGATGAAGGCAGCAGATAGCTCTGCTAAAACATATAAATAAATGTTAAAAAAATCAGCTCTGAATGTCGGTGATGGACTAGACGTAGAGCATTAAAAAGACATAATCCAGAACTGTACTACCCTAAATGGGAGCTTTAAGTAGTGATGGGCTCTATGGCAGGGTGTGGTACCCTGTGATGTGGGTTGATCTTCTGGTGGCTGCTAAAGTCAACTAAAGAGACTACCGATCACATTCAGAATGTAGAAATTTATCTGAGAAAATGAACAGTTTCACCTACAACAATATATATAGTAGCAATTAAAAATAAAATAAGAATAACAAGCAATTGACAATTAAATTACAATATTATAGTAGGAATTTCTAATATAGCATCTAGAACAGAGGAAAAAAAAGACACTTTTTTCTTTTGTAGGAATGAGGACCTTAATTATAAAAACCAATAGACCTTATTTGTTTTTACAACTTATTTGTTTTTACACTTTATTTGTAAGTTGTGGGACAAAAGGTTACCTAGCTGCTGTATTTTCATCACATCATTTTGAAGAATAACTACGAACTACTCTCCCACTCTTATAGTTAAAATTAAACCTTAAAATACAGTGTCAGATAATGCCTTTTAGTGTATATGATATTGTTTGAGTACAATACAGGTAGATACACTCTAAATCCTACATATTTCAGTGACAGTGTACACATTCTTTTTCTAAAATACTAATATTATTATTTGAACTGCAGTTATATTCAGTTACAAATAGAAAATTCTTTCCGTCTGCTTTATTTAGCTTCATGTACTTTTTTGTTTTTATGTAACATATTTTGCATTGCTTACCACATCACCTTTCTAGGTATTTTCATATTTTTCATAAGCTCGCTATTTTGTACCCTTTAGACAAGCTGCACAAATATTCAGTGACAGCTAAGCATGAAATATTGATGTTTTCTGTTTCTTATCTAAACTGTTTTCTGAGAAGGATACAATAGAAAATTATCCTGTACAGTTGAACACATTGCTTAAAACCACAAACCAAACAACCCCAAACAAATACCTCCAGGAATTTCTGTGTCAAAATTAAATGCTGTGAGCTTCTCTTTACCTACTGAAAATATATTTTTTAAAAATAGATATTTAAAATATATTTAAAATATTTAAATACATATAATATTTTATATATATATATA
>WBNO01004103.1:0-19356 GCA_013400575.1 Peucedramus taeniatus
ATATCTATATATAGATATATATATAAATAAAATAAAATGGTATCCTGTATCAACAAGTATAGAACTCTTTTTAACCCTTATATTACTGTTCCTATAACTCTTTTTAAATTTTGAGTGTTACATTCTGCAATAATTTATCCGTGGTTTGTACCTATGATTAGAAATTTAGTTACAGGGTAAATAGATCAAATTTAAAAATCCAACTACTGTAGCTGGGAGTTGTGAACCAAGTTTGTAAGACCTTTTCTTTTTTTTTAATGTATTTATTTCCAGTTAGCTCTGTGAGTTGGAATTTGAAAAGTTGGAACATTAGGAATCTACAGTGTCTTATTCAGGAATTTTCCCCTCCTTTCCTCACAAAGGAATTCCCACTGTGACTTATAAATAGAATTAGACTGCTTGTGTGCATGTATGTATTATATATACACACAAAAAATATGCATTTGGGGGGGATGTATGTGTGATACGAATGTGTATATTGTATGTAGGTCATAGTTTTGTAAAGAGAAAAGTAGTCAAGAGGTATTGGAATGTATTGTAGAAATGTGATTATTTAGTAGGGGGTTGTTATGTCCTCACTGTTACATAAATAACTGAAACTCTCTACTATATAATCTTCTGTTATAAGGCTAACTCTGATATCATGTCAATTTTACTGTTCTTCAAATGAGTTGCTTTGAGCCCTGTTTAAAATGCCATGAAAATACCAAGCTCCCAAAGACAGCCTTTAAATAAAACAAATGGGGGAGGAGGAGTGATGGAAGAAAGGAGTTTTTCAGGACAAACTGAATGGAAAGGTTTGCATTCAGTGGGATGGAGAGGCATGAGAATTGCTGTATCTTTGCAAATTAATACCTGAATTTCCTATGGTCTGACTTGGAAAATGTTGTCAATCAGCGTTCTTGTGTTTTCCAATTAGATTGTAAGGGGTACTGTTTGTGCAGTGGTCTCCATTCCATAAAAGCATCTTGTCTTCAAAGTAGATTTTTTTCCTCTTCTGAGGATAATTGTGTGTATCAATTTTGCCCCAAAATTGCTGTTGTGGGATTGCAGAACAAAATGTGCATTCAGTCAAAGGAGTTTCATTTAGGCTGTGAAATTCTGAATTTGATTGTGACCACTTACCTTTTTTTCACAATTGGAGAAGAAAGATTTATTTATGGGAGCTCTCACTTGAAATTGTGAGAAGTCAGAAACATTCTTCAGATTGGCTTACTCTTCATATTGTTCTATTTAGGCTGGAGAAAATAACCTAATTGCTATTTATTCATACAGTATCACTTTTAAGCACAATGATCCTAGTGACTTTAAAAACCTTTTTAGAAAAACAGAGCTTCTAGTATTGAACAGAAATTTGAAATTTTTTGCAATTTTTTTATTCCCTTCCATATCATGATGTTGATACTCCCCAAGGCATCCCTCTCCCTTTCCTTTTCCCCACAATTTGTTTCTGGCACATATGCATATTGGCAAAAGGGTAGGGAGGTGGAAGTTGTCAGAGGCCTTCTGCTTATTTGGTAGTAATGGGAATTAGGAGCATAAATCTTTATGCCTTTATGGAGGAGAATAGACCCATTTTTGTGTACAGAGAGATGTATCTGTATATGAGATAATGGTAGCATTTTGCTGAATGTGGACTTGCCCT
Source organism: Peucedramus taeniatus (assembly GCA_013400575.1). Taxonomy (NCBI): domain Eukaryota; kingdom Metazoa; phylum Chordata; class Aves; order Passeriformes; family Fringillidae; genus Peucedramus; species Peucedramus taeniatus. Next base: position 1,646 of record WBNO01004103.1, read on the forward strand.
CATGATGTACAATAAATATGTATGAATGCAATCAATCTAAATCTATATATACATGCATACAGATTGATAGGTGGAATATACCTTGTATCACACACCTGTACATTAGCTGTAACATGAGTGAGTGTGTGAGCTAAAGAGAGGGACTATCCACGTAACATATGTGTAACAGGTAAGCACTTGTGCCAGACAAGTTGTTTAAATTCTTCTGAGGGGTCTGGATGACTCAGAGACTGATCTGAGCTTGGCCACCATTGTTTAGTGTTACCTCAGCCCTCACAGTGGAGTTTCCTTGCTATGTCTCTGCTTTTGGTTTATATTTAGTCTCGTTGAGGCCTCTTGCAAAATGCCAACTTCTTCTGCTTCTCTGCTCCATTGCCTCCATTCCAGCTCCTCCTTGTCCCTGCATCTCTGCAGTTTCTCTTGCTAGCAGCAATCAGCTTTAATGGCCCAATCCAGCTCTGCTTATGCATGAGGGAAATTCTCTTGGTGACTGGAGTGGTAGCTGAATTGGGCCCTGAGCATCTGCTTGAACTTATGCAAACTTCCCCAGCTTCAATTGTGATTCAGTAGGACTGTGATTGATTTGCAGAAGAATATCAACTTTTCATGGAGCCTGATGCAGAGCTTCCTAGCATATTAAAAGGTTAACCCAGCATTATATTTAAATGGTCAAAATGAGAAAACGGCACCCACCAAATACTACCTTTCAATTTTCAACCTTAGGGAGAAAAAAGAAGTTTGATTTGTGTTTCCTGTAACACAGGCAGTAAGCAGAAGGCAGCCCTGTGCTCTCTTCTGAGCAATGGGGGTTGTCATCAAACATATCAAAAGAAACACAGTTTGTTACACTTTACCATAAAACAGATTCTAAAATGGAGTGCAGAGTTGACCATTAACATGCTAGCACTTTGCATCTAATTGTGTATTGGGTAATATTGCTTATGCAAGTAAATTATGGGCTTAAGTGTTTTATTTTCTGTTTTCTGGCTAAATGGAGCTTCTATATCCTTTTAGCAGAAAGCAGCTGTCAGCAACCTGCTCAGTCACATTGAAGTGCTGTGTGTCTTAGGCTTCAGTTTCAGAGGAGGATGCTGCTCCAGTTCTGTCATCAAGCCATACTGGATTCCATGTTTTCAATATGGCTATGACACAATTTTTCTTGGCCACAATTCAGCCATGGAATTTTGTCTTCCTTGCATTTCTGTTAGAAAAAGGTAACTGGTGTACTGTTCCATCTGAGCTTTCATGCAGTCATACATGACTTCTATGATACATATGTTGGGGTGTGTGTATGGGTATGTCTGTGTACTGCGTGTGGATAATGTAGATTGATACGCACACGCCTATTACGCTATTTCAGTTTCTGTATGTGGAGAATGTACCTGTTGGTTATCTCCTGATATATACTCATGCATACCTATATTAAATATGTATATAGAGTGTAGATGTCCTGCATATACATGTGTATATGTTACGAAACTTGGTTGGCAATTTTTTTCCACAGTTTTGTTTTTTTTTGCAAATTGCTGTCCCTTATTACTTACTTTCACTGAAGCTGCATTATATAGAAGAAATGGAGAAATGTGTTATCAAAGTTTTATTTTAAAAAGGAGACTTTAATTATCTAAAGCCATTTGTAATTGTCTTTTGAATTTTTACTAGAAGGATTGTTATTTTAAAAAGGAAAAAGAGAGGAAACAAAACAATGAAAAGCAAGCAGGCAAGCCCTTATTCCCACCCTCGTTTAGGTGAAAGAAATGGAAACACAAGTTTCTAAGTATTTATTTCCTTCAGGTGTTTCTGAGGCATACAGTAATTGCATTCTGCCCCATCCCCCTTTTGTCCAATTATAATAAATGATTCATGATTTTCTTTTTCCCTCATTACTTTCGTAAATCATTGTTCACCTCCTACATTCAATAGTACTGATATCACTAAGGAGATTTCATGTCCTTCTGTCCTTTTTAGGAGAAATACCAGTGCATCACTATTGTGTTTCATTTTAACATACTTTGTGGAGGATGGATGTTTTTATTGAAGATGTCTGTAACCCGTCTAACTTATTTAATGTGAGAAGCCTTCATTGGAATCTATCGTCTGTTTGTTTCCAACAAGTTCAAGTTTCTGCAACTGTTTTTTCACCAACATGTTAAATAATTCCCTTCTTACTTTTATGCCTGAGGTTTTAAAATTTGGGTTTGTTTTTGGGGATTTTTTCCCTCCAATTCCCAAAAATATTTATCTGCAAGTGGAGCAAAACAGATGTCAGAAGCTCAACCAATATCCTTTTTGCAGTTCAGGGTAAATATATTTATCCTAGACTTAGTAAAAGAAGGTAGCAAATGGACAATCTGAAGTGCTTAGAGGGAATGCTCTCTCTTTTTAAGGCTGTCTCCGAGAAGTTTGTGTTTGGTGTCATTTTAAAGGTAGCTTGATCATGCTTTGATATCAGAAACAGCCTTGTAACAAAGAGCCTCATACAGTTGTTCGGTCACTAGAGTTTAAAATGTAAACAAGTTGCAGTGGGAAAGCAGAGGTGAGGCAGTGTATTTTGATCCAGTGAATTGTAGCTTGCAAATGTACCTGATTTTGAAGTAACTGCATGGTAGCAAGGATTAGCAGTCTCTTACACCCCTTCCTTCTTCCCTCTCATATCTGACACATGTGTTCAGCATACCATACATTGGGAAAAATAATTGACTTCCTCCAGCAACGCTAATCCACTTAATGACTGCTTAAAGGGAACATACAAACGGGCCCTGCCGCGTCCCGTCTCACGGTATTAGCTGGAAGCCTGGCTAATGCGCACAAACAGCCCAGCCCAGCTCGCTTCTCTGGATGTGTCGCTTTGGGAGAGCGTGGTGTGTGGAGGTGCCCCAGAAGAAGGGTTCCTTCCTTCAGGGCCCCTGGCAGCAATGGCAACTCACACCACTGCTTCTGGTGCTGGAGGCTCTCGGACAGCATTCCAGGGGCAGGGAGGAAAGCTTGTGTTTGTACTTTCCCTTTAAATAGGAAAGGTTGGCTCACATGTTCCTCATACTTCTCAATGAATGTACTGTATTACCATTGAAAAAAAAAATCAATTAAATGATAATAGATTGGTCTCCTTTTGTTATCTGGTCCTTGTTTAATTTGTTTAAGGGTTTTTGTATACAAAAGTTTACATTTTTATGTATATTTTTCTTGTGTAAAAACTGATGTAATATGTGTATAAAACACTGTATGTATTATCTGTATATAGTGTGACAAAATGATTTTCTTTCTTTCTTTTGGATGTATTAATAAATCTTGCTGTGAAGTAGCTGTGTTTACTATGATGAAACCCTCTTCTCCAAGCCATTTTGCCAAGTCCAAGATGTATGGATATTGCCCAGGATGAAATCTACTCCATAAAGTGAATTTTTTTTCTTTGAAAACATATCGTAAGTACAGTTATTAAACTGTCCTTTGCTTAGGTTGCTGTAGAGTCTGAGTCGGCTCTTGCTTATTCTTTGTTGCTTTCTAATGACATTAGCTAATTAGTTTTGCTAAAACCTGGGGTCTTCAGTCTCAGTCCTGGTTCTAATTATAATGCTTTCTAGCTCTGGATCACTGGTCTGGAGACCAGATCCTCTTCATCCTGTTTTCCAGTTTGAGGAAGTATAATTTAAGGGGTATAGAATAGAATTTTCTCATGTATGTTGTTATGTTTTCTGAGATTTAAAAAATATATACTTGCTTCGTCAACAAAACTGGTTAAGTTGGAGTTTGGCATTATTTGGTGATTAGCACGTGGATGAGAAATGATGTTGCTGTGGGATTCTGGTCAGCTCTCAGGCAGGCTTGCCAGGCCAAGGCATGAGTATGACCTGCATTGGTCAGACACTGGGAATTGCCACCACTTTGTATGGACACAGCTGCTGTTTGTGCCACCCTGCAGCAGCTGGTTCCAGCAGGAGTGCCTTGCCTGGCACTGCCCTTCCAGTGCCAGGGTTGAGTTCCCAGAGTGGCTTTTCCACAGTAGCTTGAAGGATGTCCTCTCTTTAGACAGAACTACCCCTTGGACACTTTGCAGTAAGTAGATGGCTGCTGCATCTCCCTCTCACCATTTGTTTTGTGAAGTCTTTCACCTCTGCTATCTGACATGAGGGTTTGTGCTTCCAGTGGCATTTGCTTTGCTTGTCTCCATCTCCAGTGTGTTTGAGGTTGTGACTTGTGGGGGAGCAGCTGTGTCCTTGGCAAAGCTATCTCTGAGGTTCTGTTTTTCATTAGCAGTCTCAATGCTGACCTGGTCATCAGAGTAACAACCAACAGAGACTGATGAGAGAGAGATTCAGTAATTTGACTTCTCTTTTAATGAACAGTGGCCCAGCTATTCTAGACAGCGTAATTAGGGCAGCATTTCACAGTACCTGGTTGTAATTCAGGCCGAGGGGTAAGTAGTGTCAGTGAATGGTGTAGTCTTTCATGCCAACATGTGCTGCAAAGGTTTCATGGCAAAGATGAAACTGTGCTCTAATACCTCCTGTTCCCGGGAGATGGGAGTTCACTGAACGTGTCGCATCCAGACCTTTATCAAGACTGAACGATGACAGAAAAGAACAGATGCTTAAAGCCAACTAAAGGAGAGTGCAGCAGTGTAAGTTCAGCACAATATGGCTCGAGAAAATCTACCCCAAGCTTATCCTTTCTAGGGAATTCTCAAGGTTATGGGCCTGAGGCAATTGGACACTCTAGGGGTAAGAGACATGAGGCAGTTCTGGTCTGTTACTGATGCAATTCTGGCTGTGCATGTGGATATTACAAAGCTGATCCTTCAAAGTGCTCCATCTCAAGTAGCAGTCAAAATAGCAAGAGGAGGAATTGACTCTTATGGAGAAAATACTCGTTTCAAATCTGCTTTTAAGAAAACAGCAACAGTTAGTTGCTGTTTGGTGTAAGATTTGTGGCTGTAATGAGGACTAAGAAGGTGGAAGTTAGGAAAATGGGGGCTCTTCCCTGAGGAAGCAGATGTGCTCCCTGGAAGAAGCAGATGTGTCCACTCTGCTCCTGCGCCAGACATTCCCCAGAGTGGACTTGATGAGAGGTGGATTGAGACTCCACTGCTGACTGAGGCAGAGACTGACTGACCTGCAGCTTTTTTCCCCCACTATTTTCATGAACAACACAGAAATGCTGCTCTTAGAAAATGATTGCATGGCTCTCAGTCTGAAACTTTACAAAAGCAACTGGTCATTCTTCTAGTGCCACATTTCAAAACAAAAACAGGTTTTGTTTGAAGTATCAATTCAGGAAGAATATGGTACATTTCTCTTTGTATTTTAATAGTCCTCTCAAGTTGCAACGGTAGCTTTTTAATAGCTGGCAATTATTTTCTCAGGAAAGCTCATTTAGTTTGTACTTGAAAAGCAAGTGACATTTGTTACAAGAGCAAGTATTGCTCTGGTATTTGGTGAAGCAATTGGAAGGAGAAACCTTCATTAAATTTGGGAGCTGGCTTCCTGCAGAGGTGAAGACAACCTCTCTCCCACCATAGTTACAGGCAATTGTCCTATCTGCAGGAAATAATGGGGGCTGTCTTCCACAGTATCCCCTGGACCCTATACCCCCAGCACAGAGCTGGTACGCTGCAGTTTTTAGGTCTGAGCTAGAGATACAGGATGCTTGTTTTAAGGGGCTAAGAGGTGAATATCATGTTTGCTGGCATGAGGTTCAGCCCAGGAATGGCTGCCTTGTTTTATTGTTACTGCTAATTTATAAATTGTGGAAGGTGCCAGTGAAGAGTCTTGGTACCATTGAATCTAGGGAAAAAATTGAAGTATCGTACTAGAAATGTCCCTGAGAGCAAAGTATCTTTAATATTCAGTTGAATTCTTGTGCTTCTGTAGGGGAACAGTGGCACAGAAGTTCTGTGTCTACATCCAATACCTCCCTTGACAGATGTCCTTAGGACCAAGAGACTCAGGTCTTGTTCACCACCCACATCTCATTTGTGATGGCCAACATCTCCATGGTGTGGAGGAGAGTCCTGCAACGTAAACTCAGTCTGGCTCTGTTTCTGCTCAGCTTGTGCACCAGTTTCAGGTTCCTGCCTGTTCAGTGTTTACTTTCATACTGTGCTAGTCTGGTGGAAAAACCCCCTTGTAATCAGCCAGCCCCAGGGCACTCCTGCAAATCTGATTTGTGGGGCCCTACTGTGGTGCCTGCCAGGCAACTGATGCTGGCTCGGCAGCTGATACAGCCCTAAGTGCTGGCACATTCAGCAGTGCTTTTCACAGCTCCCGTGTGTTCAGCAAGCCTGTGTTTCCTGGGAGGGTGTCATGGACTTCAAACACTTCCAGCTTCCCCATTGCAACTGTGCTGGATGTAGTGATGGCCCTTTGCAGCAGAAGAGAAAGTGCTCTGGTGATAGGGAAGGGAAAGGTCTTCCCAGCTGCAGACCAGTGCTGTGACCCCAGGGAGGGCAAAGGTTTGTGTCAGGAGCACAGCTGGCATCTGACGTGGCACCCTCCCGTCTCTCTAGTCCTGTGTCAGAGCATCTACAGCATAACAGCATACAGCTCATGCTAAAAAGAACTTCACAGATGAAAAATATCCTGTTTTTTCTAGGGTCTTAAGTGTGTTGAAACCTTTCTCTTCAAGCTGCAGCTTTCTTGCACCAAGGCTTTGCATGTGCTGAGAGTGGTGGCACTCAGGAAGGAATGCATTGGGTCCAAACTCCAGCTGAAGGGGTAGCAACACTCTTCCTCAGCCACCTTGTGCCAAAGCATCAGCAAGAACAGAGAGGCTGATTTATGTCAGATCTGGGCCAGTACTCTGCCAAGGTTTGATTTCAAGCTGTGAGTCTCAGTTATAATACTGCCACATTGGCAGAGCTGGCCCACATTTGTGCCAGTGGAATTTGTGCAGAACCAGACCCTGGAATTGTTCACAGAATTTCCCAAAGTGACTGTTGTTGCCATTTCCACATGGGACATGTGGTACATGGTTACAGCTTCCCTGCATCTCTCCATGGTGGTGCCAATCCTTTTCAGGATTAGGAGAGCTGCCTGAGTTCCAGGGGCATTAAAAGTTCTTTCAACCAGTTTTAGGCAGGTCTTCAAGATAACCTTTGTTGGATTTTATTTTCCATTTGCTTGGGGAAACCCCATTAGGAAGAACCCAGCTGGATGGCTAGAGAAGTTTAAGGGGTGATTCTTTAAGTGCCCAGAAGGATATGGATGGGTGAAATCCAAGACACATGGGGTTCTTCTCTGCATGTTCTGGTTGCCTGTGGCTGCAGACATTTAAACTTGCTGCCTGAATCAAGAGACAAGTATTAGCATCAGCAGAGGATACCTCCTTAAATGTGCATTCTTCTATAATGTATGCTCTCAGCAATTTGCATACATTTGCTATGGTTGCTTTAGTAAAGAGCTTTTTTAGTCCAGTTGAGTGTTTAAGTCAGTAAAACCACTTGACTTATTTCTGAGACCATGTGATTATTGAGTTTTTGGGGGGTTTGGTTTTTCTTCTTTTTTTTTTCCCCAGCCAGTTTAATGCCTTGTTTAATCCTGCAGAATTTAATTTTTCTGTTTACCAATGTTTGCTCAGTGGAGCCAGCCAGTTTCCTCTGTTAATAATCTCATTTTTTTCTGTTCTCCCTTGGGTCGTACTGTTTAATATAGCTTTTAGGTTGTTTTTTTCTCCTCCTTTTTTTTTTTTCCCAGTGTTTTGCTCATTCCATACAATGTTTCTATCTTGTCCTCTCCATCTCCTTTCCCCTCAGACTGCAACTAAAATTGCTGCTGAAGAGATTCTGGTAAGCAAAATTAGATTCCTAGAACTCAGAATTGTTCCCTGTCAAACCTTATCCTCTTCACTCGCCTCTGTTATCTCTACCAGCTCTGCACAGGTATGAGACCTTGCTTGGCAGAGCTATTCCTAATATCCCTAATTATGAAATTAGAATCAGGCAGGGTCTCAGCTGGCCCTTTCAAAGGTAATGGGGATGAGGATGTTGACAAACAATCTTAGAAAAATTCAGTAAAGCTTCTGTGATATTTTGCTTGTCCTGGTAAGCTGGCTGCCTGTAGCAAATTTTCTGTGATGACATGCCAAAAAGATGTCTTTATCAGACACCATTTCCCATTAAAAATGCTTTAAATGCTACCAGTCCTGCTCATCCTGGTTTGCTGTGATGTTGGCTACTTTCACGCAGCCCTGTGCTATGGGGAGCAAAGTGTTTCACAGAGGTCATGCTGTGTATCTTTGAGTATGTCCCTGGCTTTGGCCACACTTTGCCCACAGGCAGCACTGATGCCATCTGCCTTTGCCAGGTGACAAAGAACAGGGCTGCTGGGTGGCGTCTTAAATCTCAATTAATTGAATATTTGCAGGCACTCTTTTCCTTTATTTCCTCCCAGTAACACAGGATATTTATCCACAAGCTTTCTATTTGTCTCTTCCTGCTTCTTGCTGGATTTTATGACTGGTGCTCTTAACCAATACCAGAATCCCCATCAGGCTGGTCTAAGCTGAGTATGAATGAGACAAACAATGCATTGATATTCTCATGACTCTAAATATAATCTAAACTGTACAGAATATGATGGAGGATATAAGCAGAAAAGAGCCAGTGACTCAATGTAACTCAATCTGTTCAGAATCAGTGAGTGACACAAAAAGCCTCTCTCTCAGCTATCTTTCCATTCTGGTGTCTGCATGCACTTTGGAAGTCCATCTCAGAGGCTGCCCATTGTCCCATGCACCTCAGCATCCCTGTGGCACCTGGCAGCACAGCTGGCTTCACCATCACCTTGTGTACTCTCTGCTCCACATCTGCCTCCTTGTCTTTGTTCTGTCTTTGTGCTGCTCAGTGACTGTCTCTGGTGGACAAACTGCAGATTTTGCTGTCTTAGATCCCAGCTTATCCCAGTGGATCCAACTCTTGCTCACAGATGTCTCTTGTCCAAAGCTCCAGTTTGCAGTCCATGCAGCTGTGACAGACAGCTATTTTTAATTCTCTTGCTGCCTTATCAGGCCCCCAGCCCACATTACTTACCCTGTCCTATATGGGTGGTCATTCTGGTGTGAGACTTCCTGTCTGGAAATCTGGTGTATTTTAAGCATCATGTCCCATCTGTTGTTACACTCTGGTCCTGTAATTGAAATACAGCCTGTGGTGCAAAATTCTCAAAGTACATCAGAATTATAAAAGAAACTCCTCTTTTTACTTTGGTCATCTCTAGTGCCATAAGAAAAATCATCCATATACTTCACAAATTCAAACAAAGCCTTGTTTTCCTTCTGCCTGTTGTTTTTCCAATAGCTGTTTGAGACTTGATTTGCAGTGGAAGATGGTGTTCAATAGAAGGGATACACTAATGACAGCAAACAGCTTCAACTTCTTGCACTTGGAGTATTAAGTTTTATGGCTTTCCCAGTGCTTTAAAACCAACACAGGCCATTTTATTTTTCATTTTGGACATAATTCTGTTTATTTTTCTTGCAAGGTTTTATACTAAGATAAGCATTCTCAGAGGTTTTTGTTTACTCTGGGAAAATGGCTTGGCAAAGGAAGATATTACTGTGCAAGGCCCACAATGTGAAATTGCTTATTGGCTGTAACTTTAATGTGAAAGATGCCAGACTGTTAACAATCAAGAATTAAGTTTTCTCCATTTGTTTTCAAACAGGTAATTTGCTAATTATTTACCTAGGGATTGTTTCTTGCTAATGGCCTCTCTGGGTGCATGGCATCCTTCTAATAATCCTACTGTCACAATGTGTGCAGGAGAGAAATGCTGTTCTTCAGTGGTGCTCTCCTCTGCAGTCATCCCAACAGCCTGTGATGGAGCAGAACCCTGGTGTCTCAAAGGATGTAATCTGATGTTAGCAGTGTTGTCTGCAGAGGTGTGTTTGCCCCAGCTGCAGGGCAGGGCCCAGGGATCAGTGCCTGCTGAGCTGCTCCCCAGGCGGGAGCAGCCTGCTTGTGCCCGCAAAAAACGGGCAGTGGTGGAAGGGAGCAGAGTGCTGTCAGCACAGACTTGCTACAGCTAAGGCAGGACTGTAAGATATTCTTGTTTGAGATTCAGGCTGAATGAGCCTTGCTGGCAGGGGCTCTCCTGCTTAGTCCTTCCATGCCCTGAACTACACCCAAATGGAGCTGTGTCCTCCAGACCAGACCTGTGCCAGCCTGACAGGGCTATTTGAAGGGGCCTCAGAGGTGTGGTCCCAGCAAGTGTGTGGGTAGTGCTGCACATGGTGCTGGGCCCTGGAAGAAGCAAATAATGAGAACCCAGGTGGATGGCCATGGGCTGGACAAAGATGCTGCAGTTTGCTACAGAGGAGGACTAGACCTGCTTGGTCCATCACCTTTAGTTTTGCATTCCTGATTTCATTCCATTGCTCAAACTCTGTAAGGAGCATTGTAAGAGGTTTTTATAAATATAAGTGTAGCCTGAGTTTTTAATAATCAACCCAAGGTAGTTTCTGTCCTGTGCTGGACAGAGCTGGGTTTATTTCAGAGTGGCTACGACAGAGCTGCCAGGGAGCACCTGGTGGCAATGACAGTGACAGTGTGTGTGTGACCTGTAGAGCTGGGGATGCTGACAAGCATGACAGGGCTCTCAGTTCCAGTTGTTCTTTTCAAACCAAGAAATTACATCCTGCAATGTATGGCATAGTGTGTGCAGAAGCTCGCATGTGAGCAGAATCAATGCTCCCCAAGTGATGTGAGATAAGGAAGAGCATGGGAAAGTGGAATATCTTTATTACTTTTTTCAAGGGGAGTTTCTTTTTCACTTTTCATTTCCTCTTGCATTTCCTTTCTGTATTTGAGCTTTAACATTAGATTTGATTCTGTCTTTATAGCATTCAGGTGAAGACGTACATATTTCATCAGGATTGTCTCTCTTGTTTTCAGGACTCAAAGTCCCAAACAATATGAAGCAGTCACAGCCGTGTACACATCTGGAGTCTTTTCATCTGCTCCAAAGAGGCACTTTCCTTTATTCCTATTCACTCTCATTACTTAATTTCCTAAAGAGGCTGCAGCTCTTCAATGCCTGAGTATGTATGTCAAAATGTCTCACTAGGCTCTTCTACTACGTGAAACAGTATATCCCGTTGCCAGAGCTGAGGAAATACATTTCCATTATTTTAGCTCATTACTCTTTAAGAAATTGTTTTTCTTCAGTTATCCTGACAACCTGGATTTTGACAGTTCCAGATTCGCTGGGTGAAGCTCCTGCCTCTCTGCAAACACCTTTTTTTCCTTGAGACTTCTCTATCATCTGTCACGTCCTTCCTAGGGAAGATCTTTTATTTGGGACTTTTCTTATGCCTACAATGGAGGCTGGGTGTCAGCACACAATTTACAGCACTGATGGTGAGGTTTTAAAATACATCTGGTTTACAGGCCCCTCTCTGAAAGGTAACACGTGGCTTTGCAGGCTCATGGCAATCTCTACAGGTGAGCTTGTTCTACCTGTCCTGTGCTAATGTAACTTCTATGGCCAAGTTTTATAAAAGGAGTCATCACTTGCATTGTCTGGAAGAGGATCTTAAAGGAAGCATTAGCAAAGATAAACTACTAGGAGCACTGCTCAGCACTTTCTAATCTGAGAGTCACTTCACCTATCCATAGGAAAACCCACAGATTATCTTGCTGCTAGGAGAGCTTTTCACTTATGACCAAATACAGGTGAGACCAAACTTCAGTATTAGGAAGGAGAACACTGTTCTTCCTCCTCTGCACTATTATTGTGCATGTAGGAAGATGGGCTTCTCCTTTCCCACCCTTCATGCTCCCTGAGCCCCTTCTATGTTAGCAGCTGGAGGAGCCAGCACAGCCCTTGCTATGCTGGTTTGCTCAGAAACTTTTCCCCAGTGCTTTGTGGTGTCTTATGAGGCTCAGGTCCATGGGGAGAGTGGCCCCATGCTGAGACATTTGGTCATCCCACAGCTAAATCACAAATGTCCCGTGCTCCTGCACATGCTTCTTGGTGCTATAGGCTGCTAATAGCACCTTCCTACCTCTTGGAAGTATCTTGAAGAGGAAGCATGTGACTGTGAGATGTTGCCATGCCATGTGATGGAGAAGGCAGCAAATACTGAAATCCAGACCAGTTTGTAAAAAGAAAATACTATACCAACACAAGGGACTATTTATACTTAATGAAAACCCTGCATTTGAATCCTAGACCTTACTAAACCCATTTTTTTTCCAAAACTGCTTCACTTCACCTGCACAAAAATCATGACTGCCATCCATCTCACCTCTCCTAGGGGTTGTCCTGATGCAGCCAGTCATCCACCTGCTGCAGAAATCCCACTTGCAAAACTGAGTGATCCTCCTTGTTTTCAGTTTCCATTGGCTCTAGGTGAATGCCAGCACATGACTCCCCCCAGCCTCCCTTGGGAAGTGAGAGGCTCCTGGCTCTTTTCACTGTATCCCACCAAGAATTGCATGTTTTACAGTAAAGTTTCCACTTCCTTAACCAGTCATTTGCTGGTGACACTGGGCAAGATGCATTAATTTGCTGCAAACTTGCAGACAATGTTGATGCTACTCCTTTCCTAACCACTGCTCTGAACATGTATCTCATTTTCAGGTGTAATGAACCTCTCTACGCTTTTCCTTGTCTCATCTTCCAGTCTGAACATTTTTTGGCAGTTACCCGTGACAGTCTGATGGGAAAGAAGCTTTACTAGAAGAGTGTATCACTTGCTGATTATTTTTTTCCTCTTTTGTGATGAAAAAGCACCTGTTGGGTATTTATCACCTCCGCTCTTCTTCAGGAAAGAGAACACACTGGCTGGCAGCAGCTTCAGCACTAACAGGCTGTCAGGTAAGTGGGTCTCATGGTCCTTTTAGAGACACAGCAACTGTGCCTGCCTGGCTCCACAGGTGACAACAGCTGCCCTGTCCTGCTGGGATGGCTCTTCTGCAGGCCTCATCAGCTTGCCTGAGTTTGATCCTGGGTTTTGTAGCTGTTTTGTCACTGATTTTAAGGCAGTCTCAAAACTGCAGGTGTGCTCTTCTATTGACAACTCTCTTGCCTCCAGTTAACACCAGACACCAAACTGTGGGGAAAATTAATGGCACCTGCAAATTCTGTGCACTTAAATTCTGAGATGCTTCATTTGCAAGTATAATGAGGTATTTTGGTGTCTGAGGCCTGTGCCTCATATATCTGCATATCTTAAGCATGTAAACAGCTGGGATTTGCTCTGCAGACCTGCTGGGCTGGCAGGCAGGCAGGCTGGTGTGGCTGTGCACAGCGTGGTGGGGACGGCTCCTCAGCATGTCCAGCGGCGTGCATGTGATGTTGGTGATCCCTGCCAAAACAGCAGCCCCTGCTCTCCCCCTGTCCTCCAGTGGCTTTGGGAACAGCTCTCTATGGTTCTCTTCAGCACACCTGATTATTGCTGAGGACTCAAGATCACCTTGAACCTCACTCCAGGGTAGCCTAGCCCAGTTGACACCCTGTACCAGAGCCAGAAGGGGAGATTTAGGCCCAGGGGGCCTGCCTGGCCCTGGCTGAGCCTGGGTCACTTATGAAGAGGACCCATGTGCCCTCAGTCAAGGGTGCAATTTTGCAGAGCCCACCAGGGCTACATTGCCTGGGCTTTGCAGAAGGGCAGTGTGTGTGTGGTGTGCAAGCAGTTAAATCAAGCAGGGATGTGCTTTGCAATCCCTCTCTGTTGTTTCCCTCCAGCTAATCTCATTTTGAAAGCTCATATTTTGATCTCACCATATACAGAAAATATAACAGCTCCAAACCCTCATCCCAACAGCACACAGGAAGGCCATTGCTGTGCCCTCTGTCAGCACACACGGCTCTCTATCATGTCCTGGGGTTCGGGTCAGCAGGCAGAGCTCTCCAACAGTGCTCCCAGGCTGGCAGAAGCTCAGGCAACTCCAACACCCTCACAGCCCACCCAGTGGGATGTCACGCTGAGGGAATATGGGTGGAGTTTGCTCCCTGGACCTTTGTGCCCCTCCAAGACAGGCAGTGACAACAGGAGCTTCAGCAGCGGGCTGGGGCTGGGGTGCATGGCTGGCCAAGGCAGCAGATTGTTGAAGCCTTGCCCACGGCAGCCCCGAGATATTGCCCGTGGGGCTGCTGGGGTGAGGCCCAGGGGGCCCTCCTGGGGAAATAGAAACATTGTTCTTAGGAAACAAAATAACATTTTTGGCACCTTAGCTGCCAGGTTGCTTTGTGGGTGGGTGGCAAGGCTCATGGTACTGACCTATCTCTTGGGCTCTCTGCTGCCCAGCCAGGAGCCAGAAGTCCCAGGGACACTTGGAGTACAACACATGGCAAATCCCAATTTTAATTCTAATTGCAGGAGCAATTTTAAATCCAATTGTAGGAGCAGCTGCCTGATCCCCAAGCTCCTTTGCCCTCCATCCCATAGGGGTACAGCTGAAGAAGTGCCTGAAGTTCCTCCTGCATCAGAGGCTGCCTGGCTCCTGGGCAGATCAGCCCTGTGCCTGGCCACCAGCTGCCCTCCTTCACCTGCCCTCATTTCCTCACCTCTCAGAAAGGGCTGAGGCTGCTACCTCCTCATAGTCCAGCTGTGGGCAGTGCTGTGCAAGGCTGGCATTCACAGCTTCAGCTCGTCCCCTGCCCTGGATAAGAAGGAAATGTGTTTCCAGAGCTGAATTGCTGAGGAAACACCAGGTTGAGCATGCAGGTGGGACAGGCAGAGCTGCCGTGAGGGTGGTTGCTCTGCAGGACAGACGGACGATGTGAAGCTGTTAGACAGGCAGGTGAGCTGTGTCAAATAGAGCAGAACTGCCTGCAAATGCAAAAAAATCAAGGTTGTCAGGGAAAGCAGGAGTACAGAAGGGATAAAGAATTCAGCATTAACCTCCTCTTGGGAAGAGTGTCAGAGCAATAATAACTAGCCAGGGCTTTGATTTCTGGTGAATGCTTACATTGTAAGTGATTTTTTCACTGCTGGTGGAAGATTTTGTTGGGGGTAAAGAGACCAGGGGAAGCAGCCCATGCTCATTGGCTCTCTCCAGATAAGGAATTGTTTGATAATGTGGCATCTCTGCTTTCTGAGCGGGGAGAGCTCATGGACTGCTCTGCACAGGCAATTCAGTCCAGCTGGCAGCATGCAAGGTCCTTTATTACTGTTTCTTATGATTATTGTAATTTTTGTTATTATGATTACAGTTATTTGTTATTACAGACACCTGCCAAGACACACATGCCATTTTTTCTGCCTTCCTAAACGCCAGTACCTAGTTTGTTAGCTGTGAATCTGTGGGCACATATTTGAGTGAGCCACAGCTTCCCCTGCCAGAATGCCAATGTGAGGGCCTTCACAGGGGATTGCTCAGAATGAACTGAGCCAGGTGTGTTGTGGGGTGTGTGTGTGTGCACATCCATAAAACAAACTGTCATTTTTTAACCTGTCTTGCCCTTTCCTCCATAAGGCAATGTCCAGACCACATAAAATCAACCTTCAATACATGAAGAAATGTGCTTCTCCACACATTTTTATATGGCCAAGGCTTGGTGTCCCATTGGGCTACAGGCTTTGTTCTTTTGAGTCAAGTTCTTGATACATCCTGGGAAAGCCAGAACAAAAATACTTTAATTGGTGATGTTTTCAGGTGCAGAAAAACTGACTAAGACCATTTGGTGTCCTCTGTATGGACTTCTGCCCTGGAGCGCCAAATACAATTTGGGAATCAAGTGCCCAACACTATTCCTAGAGAGGGTCAGAGCCAGCCCTGCTGCAACAGGTGGGCAGCCAGGGGCAGCCAGGGCACAGGCAGGAGCATTGCTGGCGAAGCTTTCGCAGACCCTGATTTACAATTTATTCTGTTTTTTCTGGCAGAAGAGGTGGGTGATGTCTGGACTCATTTGATTCGCCAGGTGGAAGCAGCCAGCCACGGTGCCGGCAGTGCCTGAGGTCCGTGTGCCAGCACAGCACAGCACAGCACAGCACCCTGCTGGCTTGGCCATCGGCCCTCCCTGAACCTTTCCAGGTGCAGGTGGCACCAGCTCTGAAGCACAGCAGGCACGATGGCAGGGGCACTGCGAGACCACGGAAAGCCTGGGTCGTTGATGAGGCTGTTAGCGCTCTTTCAGTCCTTCAATGTCCAAGTCCTTAGGAGAAGACACTGCCTTAATCTCAGCTCAACTGGAAAAATGCCGATGACTGGAAATGTCATCAGCTGCCTGTGGGCCAGGCTGGCCCTGAGCTGATAAGTAGCAACACAGAATAAAAATGTCAACACAAAACTGGAGAAACACAGAGGGTGGTTGCAGCTCTTCTCCATCCTGTAGAAGCAGGGCCCCTCTGTTACCAGTCCTTCTAGGAGCTGAACTTTCCCTAAAGCCTCAGTGACCAACTCTGCTCATCCTTACAAAAGGGAAAGGTGGCTACTCTCAATGCTGCAGAGAAAAAATTGAACTCTTGCCCCATTGACTTAAATAAAGAGGGTAAGTTAACTTCTGTTGCTTTCTTTAAATTTTTTAGGGCAAATGTCATGATGTTCTGTGCTGCAACCTTGTTTTCTTTATGCACTGGTAAATGGTGGGGGAAGGAGACCCAGCCAGAAGGAGGGCTGATCCACCTCCTCCTCATCTGGAGTATGAGCTTTGAACACCACCTGGACACTAGGTTTGGGCAGCAGCTCCTCTCACCCCATGCCAAGTGTGCTCTCAGGACTCCACAGGAACACCAAATACTGCACCCTTTGAGCACAAGTAATGCTAGAAGTGACTATCTAACCTTCTGTCTTTGGTGGGGGGGAATGTGTTAATTTTCCATGGAGAATGGGGTGCAAAGCTCAAACCTTGTGATTTCTGGAGCAGAGCAGTGTCTGAAAATGTCACCTAGGCCTTTAATCTGTCTGTATCCCTTCTCCAAGTTTACAGAGAAAATAAAATCTAAAAAGTCTAGGGAACTATACATGAACAGACAGCAGATTATAAGTAACTTACTCATAAAAGCAATCTGTGAACTTTTCCTTGAGTGTTTTAGTGAGAAATCTTTGCGAGAAAGAGCCAGAGAGAAGAGAGGCAAAGAGTGACTTAGAAAGCCTGCAGCTGGTATCAGTACTGGCTTTATGTCACTAAAGCACTGGGATTTAGAAAGGGGGAGAAGATGCAAACATTCCTCATCCCACTGAATTCCTTGGCTAAACTCTGACCCTGGGATGTGCTTCTAGGCTGATGTTATCATACCTCGTAACACCAGCCGCGGTGCCAGCTCTGCCCGGGAAGGCCCACGGGACGCAGTGTCGCACCGTGTGCGTGTGCCCGGGGTGATATTTACAGATGGTCCTTTAGAAGCCATTCCTTCTGGGGCCGCCTGTGCGGGGACAGCCCCTTGCCACCGCAAACCACTCTCCGCAGCCGAGTTCCCCGCTCCTTTCGGCAGCACGGGCTCTCTTTGCTTGTCATTTACGGGCTCATCTTAGAGATTAACCCCCCGAGCCATCTGCTGGCTCTGGTCTCCTCTGCACGTACACCGGCCCTGTGGGCAGCCGAGCGGCGGCGGGACTCTGGGCGAGGGCTGGCAGCTTCCGGAGGCAGCGGTGTCCCCAGAAGCAGCGGTGTCCCCGGAGGCAGCGGTGTCCTCAGAAGCAGCGGTGTCCCCGGAGGCAGCGGTGTCCTCAGAAGCAGCGGTGTCCCCGGCAGCGCGGGGCTCTACAGACGGGTCAGGCCCGGCCCCTGCCGGCCCCGCTAGATGGAGCTCGGGGCTCACGCACCGAGCGG
>WBNO01004103.1:19477-128752 GCA_013400575.1 Peucedramus taeniatus
AGCCCGGGGGGCCCCGCCCGCCCCGCGGCCCGGGCAGAGCCGAGGCTGCGGCCTGCGCTGTCCCGCTGCAGCCGAGCAGTCCCTGCGCTGGGGAGCTGGAAATGTCAGTGTGGGGCTCGGGGGAGGCGGCCGCGGAGGCGCGGGCAGAAGACGGGTGTTGGGACAGCAGGGGGAATGATGCGGTGGTGAAGGTCAGCGTGACAAATGTCATCCTCGCTGTCAGCCACCGCCACGTGCCTTTGAAGCGCTGTGGCAGTGATGGGCTTTAAGGAGAGATGCGTCGGTGCAGGGAGAGGTGGCCTGGCAGGCACTGAGCTCCTGATGTGCAGACGTAGGAGAAAAGAAAAAGCTTTGCTGAAACGCTTGCTTTTTGAGTGGATAATTTAATCAGTGACACTAAGTCCTTCCAATTATTTCTTTCCATGGGTACTTCCTATTTATTAATTTACTTCATATAAATCCATCAAGCAGTTGCCACACAGCAAGTAAACAAAAGCACCCCAGAGTTTTGTTGGGAAGGCATGAAAGTAGTCGAAGAGGTTAATTATCACTGTTAATTAATTGCTTAGCAGATTTGGCTGTGCACAGCATCTCCCGGTGCCCTCGGAAAGCCAGGGCCATGTGGCTGGGGTGATGGCAGCAGCAGGGGCACCAGGCAGGGTGCCACTGGCAGGGCACTCATGGAGGATGATGGTCGGGTATCAGCGCATCCAGTCGGGGACAAGGAAATTTTGTGGAAGCCTCAGGACATCAAGGGTGTGTCCATCAGTATATTTCCTTACCTTCCAGAGTGATTTGCTTAATCAGCTTTGGCTTCCTGCTCAATTAAGCAGCTCCTTTGGTGGGGCAGTGGGGCTGGAGAGATTGCCAGGGGTTGCCTTGGGAGATAAGAAGGTTCGGAGGTTGGAAAACTCTCTCTGAAGGGAGCCATGAAGGAAGTTTAAACTAATTTAGCATAACAAAGGAAAGGTTAAGAGGTGACTGGATCATCATCTCTAAGTAATTATTTAGAAATAAGCCTTCTGGGAGCAGAGTGCCATTTAATTTGGAGGACAAAAGCATAACAATATACAATGCCTGAAAGATGAAGACAAGTGAAAACAGGGCACCTCCCTTGTTAATGTTTAGGATTCCCTACTAATGTATTTGGAAGGAAGGTAGAGTTTCCATCCTTCAGTATCTTCAAATCCAGACTGAAGGTCTCTCTAAAAGACAAGCCTGGGGTCAGACAGAAATTATGGGCTTGTGTTTCTGTGGCCTGTGTCTTGTAGGAGTTCACATAAAATGATTTTATCTGATCCTTTAGCCTTCAGATCTATACATCTCCCTGCAATAACTAACACTGCCACAAATGTGCTAATTCTATCTGGTTGTTTGCAGATGACCATAATGTGATACATTTTGTGTCCACCTCTCCCCAAAATGTGGTTCAAATGTACACCTGGGGCCTCTGTACCATTGCAGACTGCAAAGCCCCCTGTGAGCCCCCTTTCCCTCAAATGGATTTCAGTGATGCAGCATTTTGCTGTGCTGGTTTTCTCTCCAGGGATGGCTGAAAACTTGCTGCTGCACAGTCTGGTTAAAACATGTTTTGTGGTCCAGGCTCTGCTGTTTACTGAGGACTACTGAGGTATGCAGTATCCCATCATCTGCAGAGGCCATATGACTTTATTTCTGCTGAGCTCTGGCTACTCTGAAAAGTGCCTGTCACTGAAATAGTGGGAACAAATACCTGCTTTCACAGAAAATGTTACAGTTTGGGAGAAGGAGTCCTCTTCCCCCAGAAAAGTTCTGGTTTCTGCTGCATAAGTCCGAATTTGCCTGATGAGGACATGAAAAAGCTCTTGGCTTCCAAATCCACCTGATTTAAGACAGCTGCATGGTTTGAATTTCTTCTCCTCAGAGTCCTTGAGCTGCTCAGCTGAGCGTTGTGTTAATGCTGGGCTTTGAATTTGCTATTGCTCCCTGAATGGCTATGCTCTGTTGCCCAACCGTGCGGTAGTTCCTCGGCTGATGTAAATCAGTTTGGCTCCACTGCCTTTGCTCCTCTGTCACATACCCCAGCTTACAGCGTCTCCCACAGCCTGGCGCCCCAAGGCAGCCACCTCAGCAACCTCACTTGCCCCCAGGGGCCGTGCAAAGGAAGGTGAGGTTTAGCTGGAGTTCCAATTACAGCCCAGTTGGCTGAGGCAGAATTTCAGTGGAGCGGTGCTGTTGTAATCTTGGTGCCAGGGCCAGGGCTGGACACTCCTATCTCCCACTCTCTGGAACAGGCGGGTGAAGTGTTGCTCTCCGTGAGCCCCCTCGGTGCTGCGGGGCATTCGACCCGGTGAACATCGCTATGAGCAGTACAAAGGAAGGCAGCGTCCCTGCACTAGGACCTTGACTTCAGCAGGCTTCCTGGTGGATTCAAACTCCCCGCATGACTCAGGGTATTGCAGCGAATCTTTAAGATAACATCTTTTGCTTGCCAACACGTAGGCTGGCTGCCAAAAGTGGGGGAGGAGATCTGTTATGAGTCTTTTGTATGTGCTCATAGTAAATAGATACATGCCAAATTGATTACACTTGCCTTTCTATTTCTCCACTAGGAATTGAAGGAAAGGAAGAAGTAGTCCCCTGTGGTCTGCCCCAAAGCACTGCCTCCCACACTTGGTTTCTCAGGTGTCTGTAGCTGCCCACTGCTGCTGCTGCAGCCAGCACACACCCCAGAAACAATGGCATCAGGATCCAGATTTGGCAGCATGGGTTGAGATCCCTGACCTGCTGGGCAGGATGCTCTCCCACTCCATGTTGGGATGCTCTCCCACTTCCCAATGTGCTGCTGGGTGAGAGTGCGCTGGTGTCCCTGGTGACAGGTGAAGGGAACCGGGATGCAGCAAGGCAAAGCGCTATGGGGTGCTGCTGGCTGAGGTCTGAGCTGCCCATGGCAGGGACACCCTATCTGGCTCAGCCCTCATTCTGCAGAGCTGAGCAGCATGCTGGGCCAGCTCAGCCCCACCTCATGCCCTTGGTCCTTGCCTACTTGCAAAACCCCAGGACAGCGTCAGTTTTTGATCGAGTCTCTCACTGCCAAACCATTAATTTTTCCAGTTTAAATGCTTAATACAATGGCCCTATTTTGAAGTCTGCCAGCTGAGCTGCCTCTGAGCTGCTTAGGACTATCATTTCCAACTGTTCTCTGGCAAGATGATTTCTCAAATGATTAAAAAAAATAATCAAAGTTCTAACCACATCTGTGGCTGCCTGTATCTCTGGGAGCAGGGAAAATTAGCTCAGAGGCCATCAGGTGCTTTCTGAAATGGAAGTCTTCTCCTGCAGACGACACAGCTCCTGGTGGTGGAAAGACCAGCCACTAATGTGTCTCTTGCTGAGATTTCTGGCACCAGTGTTTTGTGGCTGAGTGAAAAGAGCAGCCTAAAACCACCTGATTTAGGCTGTTATCCTAAATCAGCTGTGGGTTCTCTTCACACATACCATCCAGCTGTGCTGATGCATTGGCAGGCTGACCTGGTAAGGACATCTATAGTGTTAGTGAGTGGTTTTACTTAAATGATTCTCTATTCCTAACAGTTCTTCCTAGACTGCGATCCTCCACCCTTCCCTAGTGCAACTGGCAGAGGAGGCAGCAACACAAATTTTTGCTTCCATGGCAGAGACCAGCTAAGACAGAGAGCACATTTGGAGCCTTCTCTGTGACATACCAATGAGGTTCTACTTGTGTACTGCAGCTGAAGCTCTGTTCCCGTCATCTCTAGGAAAAGTTGATTAGGTCCAGTGGATTGCTGACTTCTTTTATGAAGAAGCTGTAAAAAGTTTTTTCTTCTGCTAGTGCTTTTCTCCAGGGAGTTGTTGGCAGAGAGAGAGGCGAGTGTCTCAGCAATAATACATTTCAAAGTTATTATGCCAGCAGAAAAGAAACACAAGGGTTTGAACTCGGTAATATATATTTTTTTATGACAGGACAGAACTCTAAAGAGGCCCTCCTGCTGTGCAGACCTCCCTGGGTTTGCAGGGCTCCTGGCTGGCTGCACTGCGGGGTGATGGCGGCTGCAACTGGAATCCCATTTCAGGCCTAATCCTGGGGGAGGTTTCTGCCACCGAGCTGGCTGGGGAAGACGGAGATTTGGATGGAACTTGTCTGTGCCTCAGGCATGTCCTTTCTTCTGACTGTGGACAGACAGGGGCCCTTCTACCTACACCTTCCAGTCATGGTGGCACATTCAGGTAGCGAGCAGTGCCACCGAGCCCAAGCCTTTGTGCTGCTGCGGTAATGGTAGTGATTTCACATAGGAAATGAGTGTTTTGTCATCTGAGACCCCTTCTTTTTGAAATGATTAACCTTCTGCTAATAATTTGATATGATATTGGGTGACACTGAGTGCTGCGATATTGATGTTTAATGTGTTCCAAAGCAAGGGCTCAGGAAGCAATACAGATTTACTCCAGCTAATGTGCGAGGGCTGGGTTGTCCCTGGGCACTGTACTCACTGATGGCCTGATATGTTTGCCGTGGTGTGGCAGCATCGTCTAACAGAAGCTGAATTTCTGGCTAATAATTTAGTGAAGGCTTTGCTGTATTTCCAATTACTGGAAAAAGCTATGATTCTATTCTGATATGTGTTATAAAATCAGCCCTTTGTACTGGAAGGAGCCAGGGGAGAGCACCTCATATCTCTCTTTTGGCTCCTGATCAGTCCTACAACAAAGCCTGCCTGCCCCATAACATGTTGGGCCATACAGAGGTGCTGCCCATGAGTCTGGGAGGTGGCTCCTAAATAGAGGAGAATAGCAGAGGCAGAGCACCTAACTGGGTCACCCACCCAGCCCCAGGACTCTCCATGCCCCACACATGGCTGAGGTAGATGGAGCTGGCACAGGCTGACACCACAAATAAGATGGCGTGGGAGGAAAACTTGGAAGGACAAATTACTGTGAGTATTGATTCCCCTGACTGCTTGCAGAGGGATTTCATTTAGCAACACTGCCAATGACATTATGTGCAGCATCTTGTCCATGGCTGGTTCAGTGGCATTAAGAGAATTACTTTGGCCTAATGAATAGGAATAAGAATATTTCAACCTCCTCCCTGGAAAGTAATGGTGGATCATCAAGTGTGCAGCCAAGTTCAGGTCTAGTCACTTGCCAAGTGAATGCAAATGACAGGTTGTTTTATTTAATGGATGCCATGGTGTGTTGGCCAAAACTGTTGTCTCTTTTCTTTGTAGATTGGTTTTCCCCCCCTCTCTTCTAAATCAGACTTTGCTCCTGATTGGCTTTTTTTTTCCAAGCAGAAGACATTTTTGCTGACTCTTGCACTGAAATCTGTCTGTAGATTGCACCAAAACTCCTCTATCAGCTGTATTTTATGCTGTGCTAAGGGAAGAGGCAGAAGCTGGTGTGCTGGTAATGGTCACTGCCAGCCTACAGTGGGGCTGCAGCTCCCTGTCTCCTTCCAGCTCAGAACCAGTGAGATGCTCCATCGATGTCGCTGCTGCCCCATCACTGGGACCACGGGGACATTGTGGAGTCCCACTCTCTGACATTGGGCCATTTGTTGGCATGGTGGCCTGGGAGCACCTGGGCTGTGGTGCACTTGGGTTTGTGCAGAGCACTTGCTCTTGCAGTGTTCCAGCACCTCTGCTGCCAGCTGCCATTCAGTCAGTGTCCCACAACCACTCCCCTTCAAAGCCTTCCTCCTCCAGCACGGCTCATGGAAGTGCTGCTCGCCTCAGCTGCTGTTGTTGTCAAGAGGTTTGCAGGGGTGAAAGTTCCTGAGAATGGCCAGCCCCTCATCTGCTGCATGCTCACTTAGCCCAAGAGTGAGGTGGGTGCTCTGAGCTGCAGGGTCTGGGCGGTGCTAAAGCACGGCTGCATCCCCAGCACAGAGTCCAGCCAACCAAGGCCAGGGGCTCTGCAGATGGGGAGTCCCATTCTACCAGGGCCTGGATTTAGTCCTACACATACAGTGACTCTTCGAACACAGGCTGTGCCTCACTACAGCTCACAAATTAGATCAGCATGAGACAAAATATCATCACAAACTAATATTTTCAGATGGGACATGGTGTTTTGCTTCATACAACAGTAAGGATTTGCAATGGCCAAGGGTGGGTGTAGGTACATGGTTTGTGGTAATTTGGGGTGGAGCTGTGGCCCAGCCTCATCCCTAATGGGCTACAGCTGTGAAGAGCAGGTGAGCAGCATTGACAGCAATGAGACACAGAGTGCCCAGGGGCACTGACCAACCACCAAAGGGAACTGAGGGCACACAGGTGCAGTGCATGAACAATGAGGGGTATAAAAGGTTGGGCTAAAGAACAAGATGGCCTAATGCTTGTAGCCTTCTGGGGTGATGTGATGTTACTCTGTATGGACAGATGCTTGAAGCCTTCTGGTCTGGTGTTACTCTGTATGGGTGAATGCTTAAAGACTTCTGAGATTGTATGGTGATACTCTGTGTAATGTGGCTGTCTCAACTGTGACAGGTGGGCTTTTTCCCTCTTCTATTGTAAAAAAAACTAGAAAGTGTTTGCAAAGTAAACTGACATTTCAGCTACAGACTAGTCACCTTTCAAGCGAAATGGCTGTTACTGCTCACTGGCAGTTAATCCTTGCATGGAGATTTTTGCTTAAAGAGCTGGAGGGAGGTGGGTTTTTACTTATTTGTTCAGAATCAGGGTTCTGTCCTAATTAATTTTTTAGTTGACAGGTTTCTGCTTTGTTTCTCCAAGTGTTTTGATGTATGAGCAGAGATGTCGCACGGGATGTGTGTTTGCAAAAGAAGCTGATGGGAAAGATCAAAACTGATTTGTTTTGTTTGCAGAGAAAGAGGCTTCAGACCTGTGAAACAGAGCAGGGAGTGACTGAAGGCCCTAGACACTAGCATTTTCAAGCTGAAAATGCAGCTGTAAGCTGGTGACCAAAGCCCTGCTGACCTTACAGAAGCCATGATTTTGTGTCAGATGTCTGTCACATCCTCCCAACCTGCCCTGAACAAAGTAACTCAGTACAGACTTGGGGATGAGCCCAAGGGCTTCTCCATCTCCAAGACTGAGCACAGCAGGGGCTGCTGAGTGATTTCGGCATGAGCTGGGCTGGGAGAAATGCTAAACAGGTCTCTGACCGTTTGTAAATAAGCTGCAAAATCATGCTCACAATAGGGCTGCAGAGCTGCCTTTTGACTGGAACCATGCCTGGAAAATGTATTTCCCAAGTGGGGACTTCAGCCATTACAAATCCCTGACTGATGTGGTCGAGGAACATGGCAAACACATGACCCATTACCATGATCCGCCAGGCTGGATCCTGCTAATGTGCTTGTTTAACCCTCTCCAGCACTACCCAGAAGCTTCTGCCTCTGAGTGTCTCCAGTGTCAGCCCTTCCTGGTGCAAACCCCCATCCCCACGGGCACAGGCAGATGGGAGCTCCCTTGAGGAGAGCTGGCCTGGCTGCTGGGAAAGCAGCAGTGGAGAGCATGGGAACAGGCAAGGAGCTGGCTGCACTGCTCCCACGGAGCCTGGGAGCGAGTGCTGGCTGTGAGGGCTCATTAGGGCAGTGTTTTCAATGCTGTGTAGGGTGGGACAGGGGATTGTCACCTCTTTCCTGACACCTGACATCTTCTGAAAACTGTCAGTCCCCCTGGTTCTCTTTCTTCTGCCTGGTTTGCTTGCAGCCTTTGTACTTTATGGCAAGCTGTTGCCAGGGTGGATGGCTGTGGTGTGGGGTCTGTGATGGGATGGATGGAAGTAGGATGGTAGTCCTATATGGGCTCCATAGAAAAACCATAAAGCATAGCTTTATGGGCATGGTGTCATGGTTTTGGGCACCCTTAAGGGCATGGGCACCATGTGAGGAGCTCCCTGCTCTACCCTGAATTTTGCTGAGCATGTTCACCTCATAGGCAGACAGCGAGCCATTGTCCTTCACAAGCTGTTCTAACTTGTCTCTAACAGGGCTCCAAGAGCACAGTCTGCCTGGAGTGATTGTCATCCACAGCAGCATTGTGGCTGGGCCTGAAGCTGGAGCCAGCTGAGGCACTTGGCTGAGATGTGCAGTGCAGACGTGGAGCTGGGTGCTCTCGCCTTTCCAAAGAGCTGTGGCACTGTGTCCTGATGTTGGCGGAGGCTGGCATTGTGCTTGGTGAATTCAGAGGATGTTTTTACACAGTTTGGCTGGGAAGGATTGAAGAGAGTTTTTTCAACTTTTTAAACAATAGGTAACAGCAAAATCCATCCCCTGCCTCTTTTAAAGACAGCTCCTTTTCCTGATGGGTAGATAGATATAATGAGATTCTCAAACTCGTAAATCTGCTGCGACTTTATTGCCTGCATCTGTTGGAGATGATGTGAAGAGAACTTCATACAGAGAGGACTCTTGAAAGGTCACAAAGGGAACCAGCAGTCTTCAGAAAATCTTCACCTAGAGAAAACAGCCAAGAAAACCCACGTAGAAGAAAGCACTTGAGCTGGATGAGTAGGTGTCAGGGATGAATGCAAGTGGCACCAGAAATGGGGCACCTTGTTGTGAAAGCAAGCTGAAGCTAGTCCCTGGTGTGGGGCAGCTCTCGTGCAGGAGCCAGCCTGTGGCTGCTGTGCACAGCCCCAGCCCAGCAAGGGGGTTGGCCAGCACTCCTACCCTCACACCTGACACCCCTGCACTGACAAGGGGGGCATGAATGGGGAAGAATGGAAATGTGTTGTGGCTTTTTTATTTATGCTCTGGTGAATGTTGCCCCCATTTCAGACTCTGCTGTGAGGCAGGGACACTGGTGAGGGGCATCCCTGTTGCTTAAACCCTTATCAAGGCTGCTGGGTCTGCCACAGTGGACAGCCCCATGGGTGGGGCGATGGCACACCCATGGGTGTGCTGCTCCACCTTTCCTCTGGGCTCTCACAGGGTCACCTGTGGGGCCAGGGATGTGGGAACATAAAGGGGTGCAGGAAATGACCACAGAAATTAACTGCATGTTAAGCTAGTTGGTAGATTAGTGGGGATCTGATCAGCACCCAGGTGAGCTGGGGGCAGCTCTGTATTGAGGAGCCCTGGTCCAAGGACTGGCAAAACCCTGGAAAGATTCCAGTAGCTCCTATGCAGGGTGGCTATTTCTCAGCTGCGACAGCTTGCTCAATGTGGCTGTGGCCAAGAGAGTGGAAGGAAAATGAGATGTCCCAGCCTGTGCCTTGCCCCAGGACCAGTGGTCAGGGAGCTGTGATTGCCAGGCAGGGGACTGCAAATAGTGAAAATGGGCTGGAGATGGTACCAGATGGTGCGGCCTGCTCCCAGAGCACAAGCTGTTGTGCAAGGTCATGTCTGTAGCGTGATGCAATTATGTCCTTATGATGTCATAATGCAAGCTGGCAGCTATTTTAGTGGCAGAGAGTTAAACTTAAACCTTCCACTTCCCATTGCAAGGGGCAAGATGTTTGCTGGCTTTTCTGCCCCAGGTAGCCTCTGCTCCTGCTGACACCTCACCCTTGCTGAGATGGGGAAGCAATCCTGAAAGCAGAGCTGCAAGTGGGGAGAGAGCAGATGACATCTTTAAGCTGTGATCATTGAAGAATATTAACTGCTCTTGGGCCTTCTGACTGCCAAAAAGTGATGCTTGAGCAATGTGGCGCCAGGAATCCTGAAGTCACTTTTGTAGCCTTGGAAAATGCAGCTGCTTTGGGATTTCAGCCCAAGACGGCTGTTATTATCCACTGTGCAGAATGAAGCTTCTGTTGGGAGCTTTTACAAAGGCCATCAGTCTTCCCAAATAGTGGTTGTTTTTATCACCTGGCAGTAATGATACTCTCTGGTCCCTTTAATATCTGAGTGTGTTCCCAAAGTGAGACCAGGAAACTCATTTAGGGCTCACCCCCTCCAAGGGAAACAGCTTACAATTTTCTGCCAGGTAGCCCTACCGTTGTGAGAATGGGCACGACTCACCTAATAAAAACCTTGCTGACAGACACGACCTCCTGGAGGTTTATCTGAGTCGTTTGTTGTGGAGCAGAGCAACATATATCAGGGCTGAAATAGGTGCCAAGCAGCAATCCTAATGCACGCCGTGGCTGCTGTAATTGATTCGCAGGCAGGACAAATACCCGGTGGAGTGCACAAGGGGCCCTGCCTGCTCTCCCAGCTAAAATGTTATAACACTGTGTGAAATCGTATTGCTGAAGCCCGTGGCTAAAATCCATCTTGTGGGCTGGCTGGCTGTAAAGCTGCATCATCCAAAATATCCCCGTCCCTGCGTGCACTGGCTGGGGCACTTGGGCTCCAGTTCAGAAGGAAACATATTAAAAAATGGATCAAGAGTTATGACTCTTGCCAATAATATGTGTGCAGCATTGCATGTGCTTTGGCTTCCATTTTTTGCCTATGCTGTTTTTATTGTTCCTCCAGGTAAATGTTGAATGAGGAAAGGCTTAAAACTTGAGGAAGCCATTTAAAACCACAGGCAGTGTGAATTTTAGGGATGGCTAAAGTTGATGGGGATGGCTTGGTGTGGCAGTGTGGTGTAAAGCAGGTGGTGGCTCTAGGAACATCCCAAATTCCTCACACTAGGAAACAGCCTTTAATTTTGTTGATCGTCTGGCATCTACTGCACACATGTGGGGCCAGCTGTGGTACTGCCTTCTCATTGCTCAGCACCAAGCTGGGGAACGTGGTGGGAGGTGTCCCCAGAGGGGTGTGAAAGGTCACTGGACACCCCTAAGCAGTCTCCCCAAAAATATAGGCTGGCTGGGGGAGCAGCCAGCAGAGAGAAACTGCCGTCTCCTGTGAGCTTCTTAATTTCATCAGCTGCACAGGGCTGCTTCACCACACATCCCCCCCAGCATGGGATCAGGCGGAATTAGAGATTTGATCCTTGGGAAGGGCTGGGGGAATGTCTTACAGTGCGAAACTGGAGGAGCTCAGCTTGTTTAGCTTATTAAAAAGAAGATTAAGAGGTGACTTAATTGTGCTGTGTGAGGTACCTTCATGGGGAGAGAAAGGCAGGTATTAAAAGGCTGTTTAATCTAGAGGAGAAAGGCATCGCACGAGTCCGCGCCTGGAAGCTGAAGCCAGACAAATTCAAATTGTGAATCAAACAGACCTTTTAAAAAGTGAATGTTAATAAAGATTAAACTACCCAGGAGAGCTGTGCATTCCCTTGCCTTTGATACATTTGGTCGCAGACAGGACACATTTCTGCTCCATACACTTGAGCCAAGCAGGAGTTACTGGGCTTGGTAAGGAGTAATTGAATGCCAGACCCGGCCCTGCATCAGGGAAGGTCAGGTGAGATATCTAATGGTCTCTGCTGGCCATCGGTGCTCCCATGCCTGGAGGCTGTGATCTGTGTGCTTGTGTCCAGGCAGCTGGCAGGGACACGGCTCTACCAAGAAAAATCAGTGGAGAAACACGAGGAACGTGACACTGTGTCAGAAGGGACAAGCAGACAAGTGAAGACTGATGTGTATGTGCAGAGTTAGAATACTAGAAAGGAAAGGCTTTTTGCCAGAAAAAGGCTTTTTATGAAAAAAAACAAATTATTTCTGGACATTAGCAGACATGTAAATTTTTTGTGCTTAGCTACACCTAATTTTCCTCACAATTCATTAAAAATAAAACCATCCCTCAAGTTTTGTGTTGACCAGGAAATCAATGCATTGATATGAAAGCCTCATTTGGGGAAAGACAAAGACAAGTCATATCCCAATTTTATGTAAGTACGTGAAACAATGTACAGTGAAACGATTCCTGAAAACTTCAGAGAGGCCCAGGAGTGGCTCAGGAGCCACTGCTCACTTGGCAATGCTGGAGCATGTTGTGAATTAATTTTTTGCTTTATTTTTATGAGCCACTTCTCAGGGCTGGCAGTTGAGTATGGATGCAGAAAGAAGCTGCTGTGGGGTGACCCTTATCATTTTTAATAATATTGGGATTCAGAAGAGCTTATCTCCTACTCTGGGCCCTGAGTCCCTGTCCTGGCCTTGGGGATGGCCTGCCCAGAACAGAATTCTGAGATACAGCACAGAGGTGTGGAGGGATGTACTGGGCCTCAGCTGCTCCCAGGCTGAGTGATGGGCTCCTGCAGCAAAGGATGGAGCCCAAGAGAGGATCTTGCTGAGAAGTTGTTGTTCAAGGTGCTTTTCATAATATTTAAAAAATGTGTTTGCTTCCTCTTACAAATGTTCAAACATCTTTAAAGTGTCTGTGGTGCCAAGCTGCTTCTCGCCCTGTTTGAAGAGAAATAAGCTTTCTTTAAGGAAAAGGAGCAACAAAAAGCACAGCGAGCCCAAAGTTAACAGCGAGCAGACCGAAACGAAATTAACACCAGCAAGATTTCAGCTGCCCCTCCGAAATATTGTGTCTCACGGCAAAGGGTCTGCGAAAAGATGGGAGAACAGATTGCTTTAGCGCATCTTCATGGTGTCTCTGCGGCACAGATGAAGCTCAGGCTGGGTCCCCTTCCCCTTGCCAAGCATGCAGTGGGGACTCACAGCCCCCAAAAGTGGACATTCAGAGGCGCAGGCTCTGCAGCACCACGAACACCCATGGGTCCAGCACCACGAGGGGATGTGACTCGGGACACTGTAGCCAGAGAGTTTAGAGAAGCATCACCTGCAAAACCAGAGTGTGAGCCCAAAAAAGAAGCAGTGACGAGAAGGCAAGGGACGGGGAAGGAGAACCTGGCCCTTCTCCACTGCCATAAATTGGAGGCGAGAGAATGGGAGCGTTGGTCGTTGGCCATAGTGTCACAGCTCCGTGTGGATTACATTGGCCAGCTTCAGTGATGAAAATAGGCAGCCAGCAGTGAGTTCCTCTTTGTAACAGAAAATAGTCAAAACAGCTTGAAAACTATTCATAATGAGAGCTCTGAGAACAGCCAATGCTACACACACGGAGTGAATACTGTCATTAAGCACTCTTTGGATGACAGTCCCAGCAGTTCATTATCCCCCATCACTGCTTGGGGAGGGCGGTGGAGGAGAGAGAGGGGTGAGCTTTTTTAAAAATAATCCTTTTTTTTCTTTTTTCTAAATTAATCTCCACTGTAAAGCAGAGCACCAAAGGAGCAGTATAAAGGCAGCATCCTGCCTCGCCAGTGACCTCTGAGGCTGGAGCGTGGGGCTCCTGCAAAAACCAGTGCCACCAAAACACAATCCCAGCCTTGATTTTATTTAATTTGCTAATGGATTGTATTTATCCTTTCCTTTTTTTTTTTTCCTTAGATATGGCTTCTGGGTGAATCTTCTTCCTCTGAAAGTGCAAACAAAAGTTTATTCTTAAGACCCTAGCTAACGTTTCTGACTCCTACTGGGCAGCGTGTGCAGCAGATGTGAGCTCCAGCCTCACCACCCATTCACTGTGAATGATGCAGCAGCTGCTGGGAGCCTCCTTCTCCATGTGAGGATACTCACCTACAGGTTGTGACTTCTTTGTGTGGATGCAGGTGGGTGTCTTGGGCTGTGTCTGTGAAGCCCCTCCATGTGGGGACTGTGTGGCAGGGGGACAGGCAGGAGGAACAGGTCTCCCTGCCCTTGTCCCGCAGTGGACCAAATCCTGTAGCTCCCTGTGCTTAGGGAAGAGGTGCAGGATGCTGGGCTGGGTATGGGCAAAGGACTGGCAGCTCTGTCCATGTCTGCAGGCTGAGCCAAAGTGTATCCTGCCTGGGCTAAATGGGGATGCCAGCTGGAGGTGTTTTATAATTAGTTCATAATTAGCCCCTTGTTTGAAGAAGTGTTTGTTTCTGTCAGGGATAGTGTTACAATGCACATTGGGTCTCCTAACCAGAGGTTTTTAGGATGTGAATATCCCTGTATGCCCAGAGGAGAACTTTGTGCCCTTGCCTGGTCAGAGGAGCCCAGTACCCTATTACTGCCATCCAAATTCATCAGGGCATCCCTTGGCATCAGGAGGAACACTTGTTAAAACTTGTGCTAATATTTCCCCAGCCTGCAAAGTCACCTGGGCAGATGAGTCACTGTGGCTGTGTGTGGCTCCCTGCCCTTCATCAGCATTATCTTTCCTTCATCTCCAGTATCTGAGGAAAGAATCATAACTTCTTCCTGAGTCAGAATGCTAAGTCTCTTCAATTCCAGCAACATTTCCGTGTTCACAACCTTGTCATTATCCTGAGGCTGATAACCTCAGGCAGAGGTGTTAATTTTTTAAGTCATTGAGCAATGTCCTGTTTGTGACACCGGATATCCAGAAATACAAGATACAGCAGCCCTTCCCATCCTCCCAAATCACCCACCAAACCCATTCCACCCAGCCTCACTGTCCTCCTCAGCCCTTGAAATGGATCCTGATTTAGAGCTGCTCAGCTGCAGATCCCATTACAGCTCATGTGCTGTGGTCTGACATTGTTGCATGGCAGGGACTGCAGATCACCATTGGAATGGTTTTATCCCAGAGCAGTACACTGGGATAAAGTACTCTTGCTCCCAAGCGTGGCACTGCTCTGTTTTAATGAGCTTTGGACATGGCACTGTCAGCAGAGCCCTGGCTGTTTGATGATGGCCACTGGGGATAATTAATCCAGTGTGTGCCCAGAACCCCGTGCCTGCCTGTGGCCCTGGCTGGGGCAAAGCCAACAGCACGGATGGGCTGTGGCTGAGATGTGAAACTGCCTTAAAGGGGCCTCTTACCCATCTCTTCCTCTTAAATTGAGGCTAACATTATTTCTAAGCTCATAGTCTAACTTCTTCCTTTGGAAAAAAAGAAAAAAAAAGACTATTTTTGAAAAACAATTCCAAGTGGGACTCTGTGACTCATTCCATAATGCCACCAGGCCCAGATTAGGATGCACCTTGCTGATACCTGTGTCTACACCTGGCCTCCACGGAGCTGGTGGGGACAAGGGTGGGGCTCCTCATCCCAGGGAAATGGGCTAATGTGCTTTGCACCATCCCCTTCCCTGAATCCCCAAGGCACACAGCCCCGTGGGGGTGCCTGGGGAAGGGTTAACTGTGCTGCTGCTTTTGCCTTTGTCCACTTCAGCATGTTTCCTCCATGTTTGTCCCAGCCCTTTGGGGTGTGCTGCTGCTGCAGCTGGAAGGAACTGCTTGAATGCCAGTACTTGTGAGTACTGAGTATTCACTGAGTACTTGTGAATTTGAAGTTCAGAAAAGCAAGAGTTACTGAGATGGCTTTCCCTTTCCAGGAGAAAAGCCAGAACTGGAACTGGCTTTTTCTTCCTCCTTCTTTCCTCTAAACCAAAACAAACAGAAATTTTTAGCTGCTTCAGCAGGTAATCACTGCCTGTGTGTCAGAAAGAGCCATGGAAAACTCCCTTTGCTTCATAAAACTAAGGGGGCACATTTGTCACCCTCCTCAACACAGCTGGCCTGTCACGTGTTGGCAGGGAAGTGGCACCTTCCTGGCACTGGGATTTTCTTGCAGTGGCAGCAATGGGCAGTGGTGACAGAACAGCCTGTGGCAGGAAGAGGCACAGCTTCCCTGCCTACCCCATCCTCATCTCTGTCCAGGCTGGGAGGCCTCAGATGTGCTTTTGGCACAGGGTGTTTAGGCAGGGTCACCACCACCTGGGAAAGCACCCCCAGAAGGCTCCAGGCCAGGCTCCCATCACCCTGGTGTGGGTGCAAGGGGGGGATGTGGTGAGCACAGGATGGGTGCCACAAGCCACATCTCCTTGGCTGAAATGGCGTGTGTCACCCACAGGGAGCGCCAGGCCTGGTTTTCTATGTGTTTGCAGAATGTCTCCTCATCCAACAAAATAAATAAATGGATAAATAAGAATTGCTGGGTGAGATGTGGTGGCAGGGTGCCAGTCCCAGCACAGCCAATTCATTTTCAGTTCTCATTAATTTGGACTGACCTTTGCTCACATTTCCACCATGAGCACGTTCAAAACAAGGCAGACATTTAACTCTGTTTTGGGCAATGCTACTCTAATGTGGCTTTTTTTTTTGCATAGCTCTCTCTTTTATGGTAAGCAAATGTTCTGCCAGCTTTTCTCTTGCTATGTACACCAGCGAAGGGAACCAGATGCTTTGTGTTTTCCTCCGAAATGTATCTGAATGTTGTTTTTTGTTTAGTGTTTCGGAGGGAGGGTTGGCTTACAGACAGCATTTCATAAATCCAGTCCTCACTGCACACTGTTTCCCAACTTACAGCGGGTCCTGGCTGTGGCTCCTGGCTGGATTTGCGTTCTCTCCTCACACAGTGTGGCAGCAGCCCCTGGGGCGCTGAGGGGCTGATTCCCAGCTGTCCCACTGGGGCATGGCCGCCTCTGGGGGAGACCCCCCTGGAGGGGTCCCCAGTGAGGTGGGGTGAAGGGTGTGGGGCTGGGCGGGCTCATCCCGCTGACTTCTTGCACAATAGACAGCCCACAGCCTGGCCCCCTGCAATGGCCGTGGCTCTTGAGGAAGCTCTGAGATCAGCCTGGAGACATCCCAGGAGAAAAAAATCTCCAGTTCAGGAATGGGGTTTGCCGCTTGTGGGGAGCAGGACGTGGGGGTTAGCCTGGTGAGTGCTGCTCTGCCTCTGGGAATGGAGGGGCTTCACTCCCGAAGACACTGGGGCCGTGTGGGGCTGCCCGTGCCGCCCCTCTCTGCCGGGCGGCTCAGAGCTGCTGTTCTGCATGGTGGGGGCTGCTCCGCCTCCTCCTGTCCCTGCAGACCCGAGCTGTTGAAGCCAACCCAAGGAATTCTTGCTGTGCAAGAAAATCGTGCAGTCTTGGGCAAGATTGTCAAAAATACCGATGCCACCAGGGCACTTTTGGCCATTTTAAATAATTTCTTTCCTCTACCTCCATCAGTACTTCTGCTGCTATTTTTATAATCACTCTTCTGCTTTCAACTCCTTATCTTCTTTAGCTTTCTCTCTCCTTTTCACACTTCATGCCCTAAAATCTTTTCATCACCTTTTTTTTTTTTTTTTTTTTTTTTCTTTTTGGGTCTGATTGGGCTTTATTTCTTCTCCTCTGCCAGATTTATATGAGTTGTCAAGTCCAGCCGCCGTTTGTCTCTGCCTGATGACAGACTTGCGTCCCACCCCCCTCCGAAATCAGATTCATGGCTGTTCTTTAAGGTCCTTTAATATTTTAATGCTTTGACTATAAATTCCATTTTCTCTAAGCTTCAATCCTTCTGCGGGCCTTCCCGCGGAGGGCCGGGTTGGCCCCCCCGCTCTCCGCCGTGATTTGCGGTGTGTCACGGGCGGCGTTTGCCATGGCTTTGCTCCACGCACGGGAGAGGAGGGCAGGGGAGGGGAGCGTAGCAGGAATTCGCTTTTCCTTAAGCTCAAACGATTCTTCAAACCTTGACAGGAATTGACTTTTTTTTTTTTGCTTTCAAGACATGATTTGTTGTGGGCTTGTTGTGCTTTTTATTAAAATGCTCTCGTGGAGTGCTTAGAAAGGTTGGCTTTGCACAGTCTCAGCTTCCTTCTTTAATAAATGCAGCCTCGGCTTACAGTTTTTCCCTCTGATGTGTCAGCTGGGGGACTCACTCTCCATCTCAAATGCACCCAGACTGCTTAAATCATCCTTATTTCTCTCAGAGGGAAGAGAGACTTTTGCTCTCCAAAACTTTTCACACCCTAAGTTAATAAAACTTCTCCGCTGAAAGGGATGGATGTGACACTGTGCTGAGGATTTCATGGCCGAGTGCTGGATTATTGCTGTGGTGTAAAAGGCTCCCCAGCCTTGGTAAGCACATTGAATGTCTTCTTAAAATATGAGGCTGAAATGCATTTGGCAACGGCTGTGTTGCTCAACACAGCCCATCACCGAGGTGTCCTGTGCCTCTGCTGAAGCCACTCTACTCGGGAGTGTGCTTCCAGGGCTGCAAAGAGAGCTGGGCTGGGAGCCAGGGCAGAGTTACTCGGTATAGACCCGAGAGATCAGGAGGGCAAAAACAGGGCTGGAAATTTTGACAGTTTTTGTAAAGAAGTCAAGTCAGTTATTAAGCATGAGATTGGCAGCTGATCCAAAGGGTGACAAGCAGCCTTGCACTGTGCCAGGAGGGACCTGATAGGAAATTATCAGCAACATCTGGGACAGCTATTTCCTCTAGGTTTGTAAACATTTAACCAAGGAAATGTTAGCAAAATCTATTGCAGCAAATAGTCCTGAGCCACCAGCATGGGCTGGCTTACCCTGCAGCCCTCCACCCCCTGCTGCAGCACAGGGAAGCAGAGCTGTATTTCTTCCGTTGATTTTTGGCACCCGGGCCAAGGCGGGGGTAGAGCTGCTGAGTGTTTAATGCAGTGCTTTCCATTTCGGATATTAGTAGTGCAACTGAGTTATGACACAGGAGCTGAGAGAGGAGTCATTCCCTCTCAACACATTCAGGATTAGTTATTTTCCCATTAAACTGCTTTAGACACGGTGAGTTTGTTGCCTCAAACGGGTCACTGCCTGTAACAGGAGTTGATAGGAAAGCCTAGTCCTACCTGATCAGTGTGAGTGACAAGACAGGCCTATTGAATGCAATGCAAATTTTGCCACAGATGTATACAGACCAAAACTCAGTGTCACCCTCTGTATTTACACCACAGGGCTCTACTGAGCAGCCACAGTAAGGCTGAAAGGACACAGCAGGGACACAGCAGTGGTGGCACCGGCTGCAGTCAGGTCCTCAGTGCTCAGCTCACCAGGAGTCAGCACCTGGGGGTTCACCAACACCTCTCATGGCCAGGTGGGTTTGTCCATTTGGGGTGTAAAGAGGGAAGATGTGAACTATTTCAGTGCAGCTATTGAACAGAGCCATACAACTTTCATGGGAAGGGGCCATTGGGAGCTTCCCAAAGGAGAGAATGTGCCTTTATGGGTGTTTGTCATCAGGGTTCAGGGGGCCTGGTAATTATGGATGCAATGGACAGGCTCCCTGTGGTCCCTTCAGGGAGGAGGTGGAGCACCAGCCTGCCTGCCTGCCAAAGTCATTGTCCACAGCAAAGCTGGCACCAGGTTTTGCTCAATCCCGTTGGATGGCTGGTGATAGTGCCAGGCTCCAGGAGACAGAGGCGTTCTTCAGAGAGAGACAGAAGAGAGTGAGGCAACGGGAGGCTCTACTTGCACCTGTCTGCAATTAATTAATTACGAATCCACTCATTAGCTCAGCCCCATGGCTCCCCTTACTGCCAAGCCCCCAGCTGTCCAGAGAGCAAGTCATTATCTGAAAAGATTTCCCATTAAATCTAAAAGAAAAGGAATATTTGAAAGAAGAAGGGGCAAGAGAAACAGCAAGGGTGCACACACGATTGCAATCAGCTCTAGAGGATGTGCAGGAGTGGCTGGATTCCCATCTTGGAGCAGCCTGAGAATGATGAAATCGATTTCATTAGCCTGCTCAGCCCCTGATTATTCTTGTGCCATGTGAAACACCCCCCACGGCTCCCCACAGTCCGGCCTCTGTTTGCAGTGGGTATCTTTGTGTGCGTGGCAAATGCACCAGGGCACTCCAGGTCCCACCCCATCCTGCTCCACAGCAGCCCCATCCATGTGCAATCCCAGCTTGTGTGGAAAAAAAAACCGCCTGAAGATTTAAATTTCCTGAAGTGGGTACCTGCCTCCCCTTGGTGCCCAGGCAGCAGCTTCAGCCCAGCTTGCAGGTTTTTAACCTGAGCCAGAGCCCACATCTGCCTTGCCCGCTGTGTTTCTATTACCTGCTCTCTGCTCCCTGCGTTAGCAGAGTCTCCCCTTAAACTGCAGTGATTTACAGGCGGTGTTACGGCAGGACAGGTCTGACACTGATTGAGTCGCTTATCTGCCGTCTCCGTCCTGCTCTCTGACAGCCTCTCCCCCAGGTATCAATCTTCACATCAGTTCTTTATTCCTAGGTGAGAGGAGAGCTGTCAAGGTTGCAGCTACACTGTCATCTTCATCTAAGCTGCCAGCCACCCTTCATCGCTTAAAGACCCTCTTTAACACACAAACGCTTTGGGAGGGGGTCACCGTGTTGGAGATGGCAGCAAAATTTCATTTGCTCTCAAGGTGCTCAGAGCTTGATGGATTGGCTCTCATTTGTCAGGGTGCCCATAAATAAATAAGACTTTCCAAGCTGTAGGTTCAGCCCCACAGCTTCTCCTTTCTGCAGCCCTGCAGTGGCTCCTGGATGCCTGCTACAGGGTACCAGGACCCCTTTGAGACACGAGGCTCCCCTGGGCTGGGCTGCCACCAGGGTGGTGTGACAGAGCAGAGGGAGGGTGGAGAAGACAAGTATGTGGAGCCAAGCTTGGCATTGGGGTTTGCCAGGAGTCCCCACTGTCTTTGAGATGAAGAACAGGGCTGAAGCTGAACTGCAGAACACCACCCCACCCCTGTCACTGCCCACTTCAGCAGGTTCATAGAAACAGGACAGGGATACACTGGATACCAACACCTGTACCCTTCTGAAGTGGACAAACTGTGACAGGCTGGCCCCCACCAATGCACTTTAGTTCTAAATGATTTTTCTAAATGATTTTTTGAAATTATTTTTAGCCCAAAATTGCACCCCTCTCTGGGATCACTGGCAGCACTGGGCCACGGCACAGGGTGACAGGAAAGGACCTGCATCCACTTTGGGGTTGGGTCTCAGATGCTGCTTTTGGGCCAGAGCAGCTTCCAGCCATCCCCAGCTCTGAGAAGAGATGCTGTACGTGTGCCCTGAGTCTGTGTTAAAATCCCATGTCACCTTGGTGTGCCACGCAGCCTGGGGTAATCCAAAGGGACAGGCAGTGCACAGCAAAGGAGAGCAGTGGGCATGGCCCTGTCTGCCTCCAGTTGCACCTCATTTTGCTGGGACTTCTGTGCCCCACAGCCCTCTTTGGTTTGGTTTCCTTGTTGCTGCTCTTTCACGAATAAAAAAGCCACTGAAACATAATCTCTACCATAATGTTTATTAAATAGTAATTTTAAAAGGTTTTTATACAAATCATATAAACACAGTTTTATTTTTTGTTTTGTTTTGTTTGTTTGTTACACCGAAGAATCACAGTAAAAGCTCTTTAAGTCCGTAAGTCCTGGCTCAGCCAGTAAATGGTCAAATACCTTGAACTGCAAACCTTGGAGAATTTCCATTTCTGCATATAATTTCTTAATGGTTTAATTCCCATGCTCACCTCCGGCACCTTCCCACAAAATGAAGTCACCCAGAACTACAGCCCGCCCATTAGCAACCTGTCCTGCCATGGGAACGTGCGGAGGCAACAGCCCATCGAAGCAAAGGCATTAGTGCCGATTTTTTTTTCTTTTCTGAATTTCACAGAGGGAATTGCAATCAGCAAGCCGAATCTATTTGCAGAGGAGGATGCAATGAACTGAATGCACGGATGACCTTTCCCCCCTTCCCTGTTGAAGTTACAATCAAACACAGTATTCCGTAGAACAGTAAAGCACCCGGCAGAGGTAAGTGAGGTATTGGCTGTGCAGCATTATTGGCCTTCTCTCGCCTGGCGAGCTCACACGTGGGCCCTGCCCCAG
Organism: Peucedramus taeniatus; assembly: GCA_013400575.1. NCBI lineage: Eukaryota > Metazoa > Chordata > Aves > Passeriformes > Fringillidae > Peucedramus > Peucedramus taeniatus. The sequence goes on from WBNO01004103.1 coordinate 40,885, forward strand.
CTGCCGGGGGCCAGCGGGACACATGGGCTGGGTGCTTCGCTGGGCCCGTGCCACGTTAGTGCCAAGGTCAGCAGTACCCTCCTGCCCAGATCAAGAGATACATTAACACGAGTCAGTCCCACGGAATAAGTCACATACACGATACATACAGAGAATTCACGTGCGTGTGCAAACACACTATTTCTGAATATATCTATATATGAACTCTTCTCTCTGTACGCCTACTAGACACCATAACATCACCTTTTTAATTATATATTTTCACCTATTGTTTGCCTAAGTTGGCTTTTCTACTGTATGGTCCTTTTCCATTCATCCTTCCCCTCTCTGGTGATTTGAAGGGAATGAAATCATTGAGCAGCAGCAATCCAGCTTTGAAATGGTCTGGTACATTTCCTCTCACTGCCTCTGTTTCTTTTGTACAGTAAAATAACACCCCTGTGGAATTTGTCTGTGAAAAACACCAAAAGAAATAAGGTGATTCGAAGGGAGACTCAGAGACACATTTACTGCTGTTTTTGTCGGGTGCACAGTGTGAATTAAAGAAATGAAGGCCTTTGTGTGCGCGCATCTCTGCGTGTGTATATGAGCCGCAGATGTGCTGATGACGCAGCTGCTGTATCTGCTCCCCCAGTACTTGTGCACCTTTCTTACAGCAGAGAAGGGTTTTTTCCCTAAAATCTTATTGTCTGAGGGAGCTCTTCATGAAACAGTAGACAAATGTTCCTATTCCCACAGTACCAAGGAGCAGCTGTGGTACTGCTCATGTGTCCATGCTCATCTCCTCTCCAGATGTTGCTTGTGTCCCCAAACACCTGGACTCCTGCACGATGTGTTTGTGGGGCTGGGCAAATTGAGCTTCACAACACATCACATCTTTGTCAATAGCAGTTGGTGAGGAAAACAATACCATCCTCAACCCAAACTACTTGCCAGGTAAAATGTAAAAATCAGGACATGACAGGCATTACCAAAGAGCCCCTGGAAAAGCAAACCCAGTGTGACAGAAAGGTTTCTTATTTATAGCTGATAGAGGTGATCCATCTGTACTGAACTGGAAATGGAGGCATTGGTTTGGGGTTCAGCATTTCAACTCCTTTTCTCCATTCAGTTGTTTTCATAACACTCCTCTCTCACAGCACAGTGGTAAGTGGAGAGGTACCAGCTGCCACACAATGTAGCCAGACCATTTAAAGTAGAAGGACTAGATTTCTGCTGGGCTCTAACCAGCAGAGAGTGGTGAAGAAGAGCATTTTGTGGGGAAGGATGAAGGCCTCACTTGCTGTTTGCTACAGCACTGATCATCAGCTGGAGGAAAAATACTTCTAAGGCACTTGTTCAAAGTAAAAAAAAAAAAACAAAACAACAAAACAGCTCACAGATAGAACTTGGGGTTTTTGCTACTGATCAGGAGCAGCACAGCTTTGCTCCAAAGGGGATGTGGTGGCAGCTGTTTGGTCCAGCGGTGCTGATGGCACCAGCTCCCACCCCCCAGCTCCAGGGACAAGGGGAGCACCAGGAAGGTGAGGGGGTGCCAGCGGGCACCAATGCCAGGCTCCCCAGGGCTGTGGGCATGGCTCCAGCCTCCTTCCTTACTCATTTTCCCTTCCTGGTACTTTGGAGAGGCCTCAGCACTGTACCTCAAGTCAAACCCCAAGTGAAGCCCCCTTCCCAAAGCCATTGCCTAAGTGCCAGCAACCCGACAGGCTCTGTCTTTCGTTTGCTGCAATTTTCTCATTATAGTAAAAAGAAAAATGGCAGGCTCAAGACGGGTGGGAGATTCAAATAAAGGCCTTCCTGATGAAGGCCTCAGCTGTTGCAATCAAAGATATGGATTTAATAAATGGCTCTTATTCACAAATCACTTTAAGGCTCTTCAGCTTTTCTCAAAGAGGTGCTTCTACACATAGGGTTTCCCTTCTATTTTCTTTCTTAATGATTTCAGAAAGCGCTGTTGTTACTGTTGTCAGTAAAGCCAGTATCCCACCTTTCCCCTGCTACCAGGAGAAGGAAAGTTGAAGGTAACAACATGCTTCCATTTTCAGGACTGCAAATTGCAGCTTCCCATTCTTAGTGTGAAGTGCACAAATCCCTACAATGATATCTGGACGGAGTCTAAAACGGACAGGGGCTCCGTGTGTGTGTGTGTGTGTTATTTCTAAAGAAATCCCTCAGCCTTCTCAGCAACTTACCAGAGAAAGGAGGTGGGAAATAACAATCAACATTTAGTTTCTCACATCCAAAAGGTAAACCAGGCTCCCTTACCACATCCCAGCCACTCACATCAGCAGAAAATGAAGATGAACCAACAAACAAGGGGCTCAGTCCCCCCTCGCCGGGCACAGTCTGGTTTGCAGGAAAGCCACTCGGTCCTGGTGGAGTGTGACCCGGCAGCAAGACCTGGTGGCAGGAGCAGGGCCTCCCCTCACTCCTGCTCCCCTCATTCCCTGTTATGGCATTCAGTTCCCATAGAAAACAGCAAAAAAAGTACCCCCCTGCCAGCCCACCTCACCGGGCACAATGCCAAGGGTGATCCCCAGGCACCCATCAGGCCTCCGAGCAGCACTTCTGGTGGTTCATCTTCACCTTGTGCTTGATGCCGTCGTACAGTTCGAAGTTGTAGTTCTCCAGCGTGGTGGAGCTCCGCGAGGACAGCCCAGCGTACGAGCACGTGCAGTAGAGGAGCAGACCAGCGCAGATGGCCCCAAGGAGGACACCGAGGGAGCTCATTGCTATAATGGTCACCAGGATGGGATCCAGGGTGTATAGCCAGCTTTTCTCTTTGTCCAGCTTCGGGGTTCCTGGAGAGTTAGTAGAGAACAGTGTGTCGTTCCTATCCGATCCAAAGTAATCTGCAGTGGAACGGGCACTAATTATCCAGGGATCACTTTTTATTCACCCCTCACCTTTATATATTTCTTACTTGGAGTTGTGATTTATATATATATGGGAATATCTCAGCAGGATTCAGTAACCCAGGTCTAGAAATCATGTGAAGCACCAAACTACCAAGAAAGGCACCCTGATTCATTTTTAGACATCAGACTATTGACATAGCATGCAAGCATTCTGCACCCACTGAAACTCTGGCCCTTCCAGTGCCACTAGGTTCAAAACTATGGAATCAATCTGTCACAGGTCTCAGACTTAATTTTCTTCATTTACAAGTCATAATGCCATGCAAGCAGCAATTAATGCTTAAAAGATCAGTTTCACTTGTCCTAACACAAATACAATACATTGACTTTGCAAGGTTGCTGGCTGTTAGAAAACAGGAAAAGAAAACCAATGCCTTTGAATGCTAAGCCGTCACTTCAATGTGTGTTCTCAAGTGTGTTCTAGCTCCTTACACCACTAAAGCTGAGGTTTGTGAGTAATCTGAGCATCTCATGCTGAGACGCAAGCTGCCACAGCTGAATTGTCCATGTGGCATTTGCATACCAACCTGGATCATCACTGTCTTCTAAGTCTTGCTCAGAGCTTGGGAAGTCATCCTCCATTCTTGGGAAGTTCACTAGAACAACAAAATGGGAAGCACTTAGTTAAAAGAGGCATTCTGGCGGCATCATTGTCACTGGTGACTGGACTGTGAGACCAGCCACAAGAAAGTAGTTGTTAAACTACTACAAGGCTCTTCCTTTTGGAAGGAGGAGGAACTCATTATCTTCTTCCCCCCTTTGCCAAAGTCAATGAAGACTCTTGCACAATTGAGAGAAGAGGATCTTCATACTATGTCACATTTCATAACCACCAAATCACCAGCTTTTAAGAAGAAAAGAGAGTGAGCAAAAAGCAAAGAAATCAGACACCTTGAATAGCACTAAAATATTGTCACTGGTGCCTCCATAATGGCCATAATTCACTATTAACATGCTCATGGGTATTACCTTTACACCTTTGAGTAGGAACTTAGTGCCTGTCATTACTTGCCACTAATGCTGGATCCATTTAGCACACACTCTACTTTTCATCTTTTCCCATATGTCTGACTGGATATAGAGCTTCAGTGACCCAGTTCCTCTTTGGGTTTCAGATAAATGCACAGTAATTTGAGGAATTTATGTATCTTCATTATATGTTTTAATACAAAAGCTGGTTGAAATGGAGAGAGAGGCAAATGGGTGTCCATATCTAGGCCCTTATGTTAACATTTCCTTGATCCAAATTCCTTTTAGTGGTGACATTTCTTTCTATTGTTCAGCACAGACCAAGGACTAGTAACCAAATGCACATATTATAATCCGAGCAGAAGTAAGTTATTTTCCTGTGCAGTCTTCCTATCATTTTCTCTGCGTACAGTTACCATGGCTCTTTTCCACTTTTCCAAAAGAAAATGTCTTTTCATTTCAATCTGTGAAGAGTTTTCAAAGCTGACTGTAACTTGGGGTCCTCAACTGAGAAGGTGTCTCGAAATGATCAGGAATGCAAAAAATCAGGGACTAGAAAGCGATAGAAGTCACACCTTGGAAGTAGTTGTGGTTGGAATCAAGATTACTTTATGTCTTGTGCCAAAATGGCAAGAAGAGTTTAAAGAGGTTACTTACAAACAACCAAAACTAAAGATTGTAACTTGTACCTAAAAAGCCACATGCAAAGAAATTATTCAAAACCTTATAAAAAGAATATTTCTGCATATTTGCATGGATATTTAGGACTTGAAAAGGCCTCCTGAATTGTCAAATACACTTTTTTGCTATCCCAGAGAACTGTGTCAGGCAATCCATGCCAGCCACATTTCAAGCTTCACTTCCAGAGTGGGGTCTCTGCTGAAAGCCATGCTGCCCCAATACCACCCGACCCCTGAGGGCAGCAATCATCTGCCTCTGGTATTAATGACACCTCCTCATTCCTCAGGCAGAATTGTATCTGCACCCAAAGAATTAAGGGATTTCTTTTAATTTGCAAGTGAACCTGGCAAGAGGAAGGCTCACAGCCCAACACCTGCCCCTCCTGCCGATGAGTTCTGCGTCGAGTGAGTCAGCTAAGCTGACTCAAGGCTGCTGGTACCTTGTCGAAGAAACACAGGTGCACACTGCCTCCTGTAAATCCTCACTTTAGCGGCGAGTTCACATGATTTCTCAACAGTTCTCGAACTGACAGGCCCAGATGGCAACATCTTAGGGCTGGGAGAACTGCCTGAGGGCCTCTTGCAAACATTTAGATCCAAACATGTGGAAAAATAACTTGCAAAGCAGTTCACACGTGGAGATGTCTGAACTGCTAGTCACCCACTGGAAGACAAGCAGTGAGATTTGCCATCCGTGTCACCCACACAACCCTACAGAAACTGTATGCTGCTCAAAGATGAGCAGAGGTCAAAATTAGATGACAGTCTGCCCAAGGAGTCCATGTGTGGAGAAAGGCTCTTGGAAGTCATTTGACATTCCATATTATAGCTGCTCTAATTTTTTTTTTTTTTTTTTTGTGAGAACAAGCTAGCAATTTGATCCTTTTGTAATTTCCCAGGGTAGCCTTGAGGGAAAAGCCAGAAATAAAAAAGTATTGGTTAATCAACACTTTCAAAAGAACACCAGTTCTTCCAGCCTGAAAGGAAGGAGCACTGGGAAAACTTGAAAAGAGAGAACATTTATACAAAAAGCCCAGCCTAGAATGTGTTTACTCTTCTAGTGATTTGTTCAATTCCCCATGCTAATACAACTCTTAAGTCCTGCTTAAATGATATCTTCCTACTTGCCTATTTTCCTTCCTCCTCAGGCCCTCATTCTTCTGTTCCCCACATGCCATTTCATTGCTATTTGATTGTATGTTATCATGCAGGGCTCTACACCCTCCGGAAAGCTTTAGAAAAATATAATTCAACGTTTCTTTTTCCATACTGGGGCTTCTCGAGTCATTAACTGAATCAGCTCAGGCTGTGTGGGTGTCTGTGGGAATTGAAGCTGGTGGTCTCAGTTCAGCTCCTAGTGGAGATGATTTAGATTCTAGACTGTCACAGAATCTAGCCTGCTGTTTGTCATCAGTTAGGCTCCTTTGGGACAAGTCTCGGCAATACTGTGACAAGTGGAGCAGGCCACAGAAGGCAACTCCCCTAGGAAGTGGTTCCCAGAAAAGCCCTGCAAGCTGGTGGGCAGAATGGGAGAAACATACATCACTCTCTGTTGTGGAAAGCTGCTTCCTTAAAGGGCAGATTTCAGGCACAACTTACCTTGCATTTTAAAAGGGAAAAAATATTCTGGAGAAAGATAGTCAAGAAAGTTAGTAATTACATATGAGGAATGATTTCTCCTGAGTGTAAGGCCATTTTTAAAGCCTGTGTGCTAAATGATAGCTGTGAGCACCTAGCCAGTCCTGGCCAAAAGATGATATTAGCAATGATGTTGGAAACAGCCGGATGCCAAGAAAGGCTGTTATCTGTTGGATCTGAGAGCACTGCCAGCTAAAAGGCTAATTTATGGAACTTGAAAAAAGAAAGATAAAATTCTAATCAGACAAGGGCTGATTTAAGTACCATGTTTGTATGAACTCATATGGAGGAAGAGCAGGAGAGAATTAGTATTTCCAGAGATTAAAGAGTTTCAGTGTACATCTGTTTTAAAATAGTAGCAGGGATGGGAGGGATTGTGCCAGGGTGGACAAGAGGGGCAGGAGAGCAGGCAAGGTTCTCTGTGTACCACCACAGACATACACATGCCTCTTGCAGGAAAGCTCTCCAAACCTGCCCAAGGCAGCTCATCTCTCCAAAGCTGAGCTCAGCATGTCTTATGGCCTGGCACGTACTTCCCACCACCACAGGTGATCAGTGCCAGCCCTCCTGCACAGGCTTACCAGCAGCACCACCACCTCTGGCAGAGACCTTCACACCAAGCCAAGAGCTATTGCTTTGGAGAGAACACCCAGCCCTGACTGCTGGAACCTGGACACATTCTTCCAAGGCAAATGACAACTGTCAAGAAAAACATTGCTGTTTCTTTCTAGCCTGACCTTATCCGGTTTAAGTCCAGGCACCAGGTGCTGCCTCCTGCCAGGTCATTGGGGCAGAGCTCTGTCACCTGGCATCTCTCTCTACACACAGGCATTTACAGATTATCTGTGGTGCCTCTTGGGAGTCTTTCTGGCTGAACAAAATGAGCCTCTCAGCAGGAGGTGCCTTTTCCAAACAATATATCAAACTTGCAGTAATTTCCAGATCTTATTATTGCCCGCCTAGAGCCACTATGGCACAGGACAGCCTGGCCTGGAGAGCACGCAGGATGCAGTCCCACCATCCCTGTGCCCCTGCTCCCCACTTTCTGCAGGGGTCCACCCACAAGCTCTGGGGCTGAAAGCGATGCACCAGGTGATGGGTGCTTTGGAGCTCTGCTCCCTGCAGTCTTTCATTCCCAGTAATATCTGTGGCTGTGCCTGCTGGGACAAAAAAAGCAGAGTATGTAGGAGGAAGAAAAACAAATTGCTGGTTTTGGGGAAATAAGCAGCACATGGTTGTTTCCCCACTGTGGAAAGGACTTGAGGGCAGCCAGCTACATGCTCACCCCTCTCTCCTGCTGCTACAACATCCCTCTTGGCCAGTTCTATCCTGCCCAGTGAAGGGAGTGTAGGAGGTACGCTGCTGCTCTGCTGCCAAACGAGTGCCCATGAGGGTCTGAAACATAAAACGCAGTCAAAGCTAGGAAAATGGGGTCAGAAATTGACATTTCCCAGTCTTGGCATAACGAGACCGAGCTCCGGCTCCGCTCTCATCCTTGCTTTCCTCTCTTTGCTCATTCCCAGTCCTTTTCTCTCCACAGCAGTAGTGTGACTCCAACACACATCATTTTGTTTTGACACAGCAGAGCAGCCGCCGTGGCCTTGCCTTGACACCGCTCTGCTTGGCGGCGGCGCAGCGCTGCTCCTCTGGCTGGGAGCCCCAGGGGCTGGGGGTGACACCTCCCACCCTCGGCAAATGGAGAAGCACTTCTCAAAGCAGCAGCACAGGCTCCAAGCAGAAACACTCCCTCTGAATCCCCCATTGCTCTATTTCCAGCTGAAAATCCACCTCACTTCTCTCTTTCCCACTCCTCCAGAAACACAGGACTACTTTAGTTTACAGAAGGGATAAATCCCTGCCAAATTTCAAATTAAAACAGTGCTTTGGCTACAGTTGAGCATTAAAGAAAGCAAACAAGCTGCCACTCCCTGGCCCAGCCTCCCTCTGCAGTGCAGGAACCGCTGGCCCTTATTCTCAGATTGTCTTGGGGCTGCCCTGTTGGTGCTAACTGTGCACACCTCAAACCACCACAGAACCATTGTCAAACTGGGGGCACGGATGATTTCTTGCATTCCTTGGGCTTCCCATATGAAGATAAGGTGGGAAAGTATGGCTGGGCAGTTGAAGACCCCCCACCAAAAGCATTTGGAGACATGGAGCCAGGCAGAGTGCTTGGTGTGGAGGCGGCCATGAGCAGGCAGCTATTTCCAGCCCTGGTGCTGCCCTCCAACATGTGGCACCTGGCCCTGCTGCACGCATGGCAGATGGCCAAGGTGGCTACTCCAAATGAGTACCCTGCCAAACCCTCCCTGCAGCAGACACATCCCCTGTCGCAGCCTGACCCCTTCTCCAGCCCTGCTTTTGCACCTCTCCTCAGCAGCGGCACCGGGCCAGGGAAACAGTGGTGGTGGCGAGTGTGTACGGCGTGACTGTGGCATTACACAGCGTAATCCTCTCCCTCTCTCTGAGCTCTGGACACGCCGGGTGAGGAGCTGACACGCAGGTTCTGTGCTCTGTGCTGAGCTCACCTACCCCAAACCGAGCAGCTCCTCGGCGCGAGGGCGGCACTGGCCCCCGCTGCCGCCACGCGAGGGCTCGGAGCTGGGGGAGAAGCTGGCAGCTCTGTGGCATCCTGGTATGTTTATCACCCTCCCCGTTGTTGCTGTTTGTTTTTACAGTGCAGTGGCTAACGACACGATTCCTCAAACTGGCAGTCACGCCTGCAGTCTCTGCTAAGAGCCGCCAAAGCCACTGATGGAGGAGCTGTGGCGGAAAGCCAAGCGGCTGTCCAAGCTCGCCTCGGGGCCTCGCCTGCTGTCTGCACGCCTCACTCTGCCACCCTGACACGGGCTAAGTGGGGGCTGGCCCTGGAAAAGTCAGTAGGTTTTCGCAGGGTTCCTAGAGGGACAAAAATCCAAACACAGCCCCGCGCACAGCCTGGTTTCTACCTTGTTCCCTTGCACGCGGCAGCAGAGGCATTTCCACCAGGCCGGGAAAAGCCAAGCTCGCCCCCACAGCCCGGGGGCAAGCAGCTCTGGGGTCCCTGGGCCAAGTGTCATCCTGCAGGTGCCTGCCCTGGCAGAAGGCTGACCCAACTGTGCGGCCGGGCCCGCGGCTGGTGAATGAGCTCTGCAGCCTGCTCCTGCCCGATCAGCCATCTCAGGCACGCTGACATGGCCAAGGCACAGCACAGCCTTTCCCACGGCGCCCTTTGCTTTGCCAGGTCAGTGCTCCCTCTCTGACATCCCCGTCAGGCACTGGCTTCGCCCCAGTGCTTACAGAGTGCCCATGGACCCCCTTCTGCTCCTTCAGCACAACACCAACTGTAGAGATAAGACAAAAAGATTGACACAATCACAGCACATACCACCAGGGAGCCACGCCCAAAGCCTCCCTGTGACACACAGGACACAATGCTGTTCCCTGAAAAATAGAGCCCCCAATGCTCCCCCAAAATGTTTTCCTCATTTTTTTTTAAGTAGACACTTAAATGCCTGAAGTTACTGGCAGAAGAGTTTGCATCAAAATCACACTAAGCTGTATTTATTTCCTTAAACAAAGCATACTAATTTTAGCTGCTTTCTTCCCTAGGATGTGCTGCAGCCTGAGCAGCACCCAACTCTCCGGCCAATCTGTCTGTGGCGCACATACGGAATAATTAATCCTGAACGATTTCTCCCTTTTCGTCTGTTTACTTAACAGAATTTTTTTCCTCCTTGTTGGGAAGCCATCAGTCAGTCTCTCCCTCCCTGTTTTTCACATGTGCATATTTGTTTTGAATTTTGCTTGAACAGTCGCTGAAGTGTACAAAATGCAAATTACAAGTGTAATTTGCTTTGCCGTACAATTACAAAAAAAAAAAAGCCCTCTCCCAAAAAAGCAGCATGGGTTCTCAGCTTTGCTTGTGTTTGAATAGCCAGTGTGAGGGATCACATTTGAATTATTTTTTGTTGATGGCCTGAATTCCTAGTAAAGTCAGGAAGTTTCATTGCAAACCTGAGCTTTATGCAAGGGTAAAGAATATGAGAGAAGGAAAATAAATGAAAGAGGGAAGGAAAACCTCTCAAACTGGCAGCAAAATCTATTTCACATGAAATGTGATGCTGCTGACTGCTGAAGGGGTGAAAGGTGCACTTAGAGAAGATGGGAAGCAGAACTGCTGCAGCAGAGGTCCCTGTAACAAGTTGGGAGGAGTCAGGTGGAGGCAAAGCAGGGGACATACACCTGTCCAAACACTCACGTACACGTCCCCTGCACAGTGTGACACACAGAAACAGGGACTGCACAGAAGAGGAAAGCATTGCTCTTTTCATTATTAATTTTGCTAATGGCTTACCCATTTTTTTGCTGAGCTCAGGGACAGAGCATGTGGCTCAGCTGAGCTGGCAGCCAGGCCAGCCCCAGGGGCCCTGGAAAGTCGGATGTCCTGTCTCCAGGGGCCCCAGCTGGAGAAATTCTGTGTAATCACACTGAGCAATTTAGCACTTAGGCAACGCTGGTGAAATCCCCAAACAATCCCAAGAGTCAGTCCAGCCTCCCAAAACTCCCATAAGGACTGGTACAAATGTAATGGATCTAAAAGCTGCTATTAATGGCCTGATCCTGAGTGCAGCGAGGCAGGGAGCACACAGCAGCTGCGGTGCTGGGAGCTGGGTCTGCACTCAGCAGGAACTGGAGCTTCACTTGGCTAAAAGGAATAGCCCTGATGCTCCAAAGAGTTTTGGAACTCTGCTTTGCTTCAACTAACAGCATTCTCATTAGCAAAGAAAGAAGAAGAAAGAAAAACCCCAGATATTTGTATAAAAATATCATCATTTTATTACATTCCACACAATACATCTTCAAAGAATTTCAAATTTCCACAAGATATTTTTCACACACAGGCAACTGGGCAATGCTGGGGATGTCAGGGCTCAAGGAGCAGGGGAGAACTGGGAGTAAAAATCTTGAAGTGACCTTCTGTTTTGTCTTTGGTGATTTTGGTTTAAAAGACAGGGTGCCACATTCTCCTCTCTGACACACCAATGCACACTTGCTAAGTCTGTGGGGGTGAACCTGGTCAAAGTGAAATTGTCTGGGAGACTGAACTGACTTTGGAAACAGGACAATATCATCTGCTGACATGGCTTGGGCTGACCTGAAAGTAAGTGCATGCCAGTATTTCTCATCTGTTTTAATTTGCAGCTGACTGAGGGGGATAGGAATCCACATCCCAAACCAGATGCACTGCAACACCAGTGCTGTGTGATGAGGAGGCTCACAGTGAAAGCACTTTGGCCCTGGAAGCCCCTCTCCAGGGACCTTCCAATGGCACTGCCTTCCAGGTGGGTCCATTCTGGCCCCATGGGGCAGGCATGTCCCTGCTGCTCTCAAAAACCTTGTGGGAGCCTTGCAGTGGTGCCCCGAGCACCCACCATGCCTAATGTGCTCACCATGGCACGTCACCCTGGGCTTTTCTGCATCCCTTGCTTGTTTCAGACACTTGCTGCTGCAGCTGAGAGGATCCCACTGAAATCTGCTGTGAAACCAGCATGGGGAACTGAAACTGGCTGAATGAATTAAGGCAAGGAAGGGGATAGAGTGACACCCCCACCGACAGACATCCCCTGGGGATAGGGCTATGCTGCAACAGGAGCCAATACCACTTCAGCACAGTTTGTATTTTTACTTTTTTCCCAGACCAAAAGGCAGCCTAAGACTGCAAAGAAGTTAACAGAGCTGCTCATCTTGATTCATTTTATGCAATATTAATGGGCACTAGCAAGTTTAGAAGGGGGGAGGGAATCTGATCACTCATCACAGATGGACACAAACAAGATGGAGAACCTTGCTCACTGGAGGTACTTTTTTGCCTGCAAACAGATTAGGGTTAAAAATTCAAACCACTTTTGCATGTCATCATTCAGTAATTTATATAAGGCATTTCCACTACAATAGGCTGGGCCATTCAGCAGTCGGAGGCAGGCGGAGGCTCCTCCTTGCCTCCCCAGTTAAAGCAGCAGCAATAGCTGGGCCCCCCAGGCGCGCTGGCTGGGCTTGGCTTGCTAGATGTTACTGGTGCTCTAAGAAGCAGAACATTAGCAAACGCAAAACTGACATTCTAGAAAGTCAACGGGCAATTTTTATGATTCAGCAGCTATGGATTGGGCAGAAGGAAAAAAACCAAACCCAGAAAGGGGAACTATACTTGTCCCTTGAACGTTTCTAACAGAAAGACAAGGAGGAGCCCTCTCCCCCGTGTAAAAGCAAAACCATCAGCACCCAGAGTGAGGATACTTATTAAATAAATAAACCTTCAATTCTCAAGAAACTACAGTATTTAGCATCCACTAAGACCTGCTGAAGTCTACGTGTTACCCTAAGGCTGGCTTTAACAGATACAAACAAAACATTCATTATGAGCTTCTCTGATATAAGGCAACTTTAAATAGATTCACTTGCAGGTGGGGGAAGAGGAGGGCTTCCCCTCCCTCTTCCAAACAATGGCTGTGTTATCATGTTGGCTGCAGAAAGAATAAAATTGAGAGATCTTGCTTTTTTAACGCCTATGGACCTCTCTGGATTCTTCTAGCCATCTGAGGTGGACATTCCTAGTGTCCAGCCTGGCCTTTTCTCAATTTGCACCCAAGACATTAACACTATCAAACAAGAAACCCAGCCAAAGCTAGATAAGGCAACAAAAAAGCATTGCTCTCTTCCCCAAGTAAACAAATCAGGGCATTCACCATAAACAAGTCCCAGACCTTCCAGAGAGGAGGCGGGAAGAAGGGAAAATTAACAACAACAACAAAAACAAAAATAAAAGCATTCCCTGTGCAAGTAGAAGCAACAACAAGCAAATTAAAAAGGGGCTGTTTCTAAATATACATTCAGTCAGTCAGACACACACAGTCCCATGCACACTCACACGCAGGTTTAGCATGCATGCGCACGAGCCTCACACACAAGCTTCCAGGCTCACCATCAGGTTCCCCTGCAGATTGCCTACTGGGAGGAGAAAAAAACCCCGAAACCCAAAGAAGCTGACCAACAACAAAAAAAAACTCCCCAAACAAACACAACAAAACAAAATAAACCCCCACCTGACACCCCAAGTATCCTTGAAAAGTAATAGAAAGGGAGCGTTCACTTTTGAAGTGAAGGGGCGGTGTGTCTCTTCTGGCGATCCAAGATGCAGCATTAGTTTAGAGTTTGTAAAAGATTCAGGGAGGGATGGGGGACAGAGAAGGGATGGAGATATCTAAGAGTTCACATGTATGCTAGGTAAGGAAAAAAGTGCAAAACTGAGGCAACGTATTTGAAGTCTTAGTTTCTGTCTGTCTGTCTGTTTTGTGTTTTGTTTGCTTTCTCGTTCCTGTTCGGCTCTCAGCAGCGCAAGCTGGGGTCTTGCTCTAGTTTTATGGTTAGGGTAGGCTCCACGGCCACAGGGGCCCCGTTGGCATAGTGGGAGGTTTTGTAGGTGATGGAGTGATCACTCTTCTTGGCCGCATAGCGGAACCGGTGGTAGTGGAGCACAAGGGCCAGCGCGACGGAGACCAGCACCACAACAGCACCTCCGGCGGCAATAACGTAATACCAGTAGGCTGGGATGGGCTGCACTGACACCGTGTCCACTGTGGGCTCGGTCCCTGGCAGGAGGGTTGCCCCTGGGGAGGAGACACAGAACAGGGTTGCTAGGTGGGAGGCATGCAGACGCACAAAAAGAAACACACATGCTTTCAAGAGTACAGCACGGAGCAACACAAGGTCCCACAGCCGCCTCCAGATACAGGGCGTGCTCCTAGGGGAGGGCACAGCCTGGCATTTGCTGAGCCCACATATTCAGGGGCCTTTCGCTTCCCTTTTAATTAATCAGGCTGCCTGGAACGCAATACAAATCCGTATGCGCTATTATTACTGTTATTTCTGGCATCAACGGATGTTTTTTTCCCTTCTTTATTTTGGCCATCTCCAGATCAGCCACCTGGTTTTGTCTCCACATGGCAGATGTTGTCAAGCAGTGACAAAACACATCACGTTCGTAATTGGAAGAAAAGCATAATCTCAGATGGCCAAGGGAGTTACCACAGGAGACTGGGAAAGAGATTACAGGGAGAAGCATTTGTCATTTTTACTGAAAAGACAGAGAAGAAAGTTCTCTCTCTGAAAGTGCTCTGCACACAGGTCTAGTCTCACTGGGTGCCCCATTCACAGACCTACACAGATTTCCTTACTATTTCTTGAAGCAAGAAGGGATGGTTATAATTATTTACAGGGTATGGGCTGCAAAATTCAAACCAGTATTCAGACAAGAAACTCATGCTCTCTGCAGTTTCAGCAAGCCAGCCCTATGAATTCATGCTAATAAAGCAACACACCTCGGGAGGGCAGGAAAAGCTCCTTGGCTCCCTTGAGCTCACGGGCAGGCAGTGCCCAGCCTCAGCCCAGTGACGGTCAGCCCTTCCTACTCTTGCAGCTGTGGGGTGCTGCAGGCAGGGCTGCCGGGCTGCTGTCCCCGGCCAGGTCACACGGGGACAGCCCCGCACACAGCTGCAGCTCCGGCGGGCCCGCACAGCCGGCAGCGCCGGGCCCTGGGCGCGCCCACGGCAGGAGCGCTCTGCGCTGCGGCTCCTGCACACGCCGCTCCCACCTCCCCGGCAACGCTCGTGGGGGCGAGCTGCAAATAACTAGCGAGGGATGTATTTTTGCGCCACGTTTATTTACTGGTTACTTCAAGGTGGCTGGAGTCCCCAGGGAAATTCTCAGGAGGGTTTGCTCTGCTGCTGGACACGTTGTCTCCCCTCCTGTGCTCACCCTCTCCTCCTGCCCCTGGCTGGCTACTGGGGGGCAGCCCCGTGACTCAGTGCTGGCAAGCAGAACTTTGGGGGCTCCTGGGTTTGGTGTCAGCACATTGTTGAGCTCTGCACTAACTAAACTCCAGCTTGGTTTCCTGAGAGGACGCCAAGGGGAAAATACAAAACAGTGCAGGATGCACTCAGCTTTGCCAGCAGCGAGGGCATCTTGCAGCACAGCCTCTGCCCTCCCCTACAAGCACTGCCTAACAGCAGAGTCACTGTCTGGAAACTTGGGATGCCAATCACTTTGCTGCTAGTGGCACAGAGATGAGGCAAAATGATGGTTCCTCTGCCACTCACAAAGCTTTTCTCCAGTCCCCATTCCCCAAAAACTGGGCACAGGGACTAAAACCAAGAATGAACAGTGCACCCAGATGAATAGCTACAACAACAACAACAACAACAACAACAAAAATCTCAAAAGCCAGAAAAAAAAAACACACTAGCAAGACAAATCCTGCCTTTAAAGAGCAGGAGGCTGGGAACCACCCACATATTTGTCATTATAGGCAAGAAATTTGGATGTCTCAGGAGAAGCCTAACTGCCATTTATGCTGCTCTCAAAACCTGTCTCGCCCCAGCTGCCCCTCGCCATCAGGAGTGTGAGTGGCCCTGTCCCTCCTGCCCGGCAACAGTGCTTGCAGAAGGGGGATACAGGCTGGGCTGCGTGTTGAGGATGGCAAAGGTAGGGAGCAGGCAGCCCTCTGACCTCCTTCCCTAACTCCACTGGCCATGCTGGTTTGGGGAATGAAAGCAGCACATCCCTGTGCCTCCTCGAGCAGCTGCTGCCCCTCACCCATCTGCATGGGGGTGGCAATGTGGGACATCCCATAGGGGCTGCTGCCAGCTCCCTGTGAGGCTGAGCATGTTCACTGCTGCCTTGAGCCTCACTGATAACCCCCACTGTCTCCCTTCCCAGATCCAGCTGGCTGAGCTGGCCCAGACCCAAATGTGACCCACCACCATCCCCAATGGATCAGCAACACCTCTGCTGTGTCTGACAGCAGGGGGGTGCAGGGCTGACCCCCAGGGATATCGTGGGGCTGCTTGCTGTATAGAGGCCACTTGTGTTTACACTTGGTGACAGTCTCTGCTTACATAGCACCTTGTTTCAGTGAGAGATTTACAAACAAACAGCCTCTCACACCACTGATACGTACCAGGTCCCATGGTAGAAGCTGGAATGGGGAGAGGTGCAGGTGTCAGGGGTGACAACAGCTCCTGAGTCTCAAGAGAGCAGGAGGAAAGCTTGCTCCTGATGCTGTACATTGCCCAGTGGAAGGCTGAGTGTACAAAGGGTGGGTCTGGCCAGAGGAGCACGTGCCACAGTGCCCAGCCTGCAACCCTTGCCCCTTCCCCATGCATCTCTGCCCTCTGCCTGCCTGGGGATGGAGGGAGCAGTATGATGTACTGCAGATGATCCTGCTTGTGGGAAAGATCCTTTGGGGAACTCAAGCTGGCTGCAGCTTCAGGACATCCCCTGCTTGGCCCTGACCTACTCCAGATGTCCCAGCCAGGGCTTCAAGCACAAGGGGTGGTGCAGAGCCCTTCCTCAACCCCCATTTCCGCACCTCGTGGTCCTGCTGAGGAGATTGCAGAAATCTGGAGAGTTCATTTAGCAACTGAAGTCATTAAGGAATCACACTCAGTTGTCTCTAAGCCCTAATGAAGCCAATTCCCAATATTAATGATTGTTCTTCCTTACACTGCCAGACACTAAATATAGCTGCCCATCCACTCAGCACACAGAGCTGATGTTATCTCTTCTGTTTTTACTGGCTCTGCTGCTCTCTGGAAGTTTTCTGTTATATCAGTGGAAAAGTTCACTGCTCAGGGAGATGGAAAAAAAAAATCCATCTTCTTAACTTAATAATTTTTCCACTCCCCTTTGCCTTCTGCCACACACACACTTGCCCTTCCTCATTTATTCACTAGTGCTCTCATCTTAATAAAGAACTGCCTCCTGCTGTTGCTGTCAAGTTTGTGGCTGCTGTGTTTATGGCACAGCTTGGAACACCAGTTAGTGGAAACCTGATTTAATCCCTACAGGATGGATATTTTATGTGGTTGTGCTGCTGGTGCTCACACTTCCAACCTGGCCAGGTACTGCCCCATTCTCTTTTCATAGGGAACACTCTATAGGGACTAGTTGGGGAGTTTTGCTCTGAGAACCAAAACCCAAAGAAGGAAAAGCAATAGTCATCTGGGAAAAAAAAAAGGAGAAAATCCTTTCCAGAAAGCTGCCTAGAGGGCTGCCTGCCTTGCTCTGCCACTGCCGTGTCACAGCTCATATTCCTTCCTGAAATCACTGACATTAACTGCTGTGGACAAGCAACACAGCTGGACTTTTCATAGATGACACAGATGAAAGCAAGTATTACACTCATCTAATCTGAATGCCACAAAACCAGTGTCAGTCTCAACCCCATAAATACTACCTGTCATTGCCCCAGGAAGATATCTCTATCTTGATTTCAGGATACCCACAGGGAGAGAATACACCAGTCCCAAAGGCAAATTCTCCCCATGGTTTTTCTCCACCCATTATTTGGAATATATCTGTTATTTCTAGACTTATATTTATCTAATTCCTTGCTTCCTGACACTTGTTGGAGCCTTTCTTTAAGGGTGGAATGCATCAGTGCTCAAATGCAGTACAGTTGAAGCACATTTTCCTGGTCCTGTAAAGTACAGACCCACTAGGTGAAACATATTCCACCTACACAAATTCTCTTCTATTATTTGCTTTGTTATCCTGGAGCGTGTAAGGTGCATTTTTTCGGCATTGCTCCCAAGCCAGGAGAGGAAGGATTTGATATTATTTTTAATGGCATCTGACTTTTTCAGTTCATCATGTAATTGCAGGCGTGGGGGCTACAGAACATCTCAGTAATTCATACATAGTTTTTTCTCTCCAGCTCCATTTTTTTTTCGCCAGCCAGGAACTTCTTTCCCTCATTTTACTTTCTCCTTCTGTTGGGCATGTCTGTCTCTCCCTCATTTTAATTATCATGTAATTGCCTCCAGTCTTCATCTTCACTTCTTCATCTTTTCCCTCTGGACTTTGCTTTTTCCCAGGTCACTCCATCCCTCTGTGCCATCTATTCCTGCCTGTCATCCAGGGAAATCTTTTCAACCTTTCGCTGCAATTGCAATTGCTCCCCTGTTATGACCAATGCTAGGATGTCCTTGAGGGAGCCAGGAATGGGCAGGAGCCATTGGAACAAGGTGGCAAGTTCCAGAGGGAAGGGGAGGTGTGCCTGTAACAGCATCTGCCTGTGGTGCTCAGGGACCTCACTGTTTCTCCCAGCCAGTGTGCCCTGGGGAATATGATGGGGAAGTGGAGGCACTCAGGCAGCAGGGCAGGGGCAAAGAGGAAGATGAACAGTACGAATTAGCAGGACTTTAGGATAGATCTTAGAATAGAATGTGAGGACCAGAGAGAGGTTCAAACTGTAACAAGTCCCAAAAGACAAGGATGGCGTTTGCAAAATAGATACCAGACGAGGCCTAGGAGAATGTAGAGCAATGGTGGAAGTCATGAATGGTTGTGAGACTTTAACTGTCACCTGAGAATATCGCAGCAGCTTTTCAGTAACACCACAAGCCTGAATATCAGATAAATAAGCTTATAAACAAGCAGAACTGAATTCCTAATTGTTACAGTATGAGTGTGACTGTAAAACATGCTGTTAGACCCTGCACTTGTCCCTCACATTGGTAACACTCCACAGCCTGAATCCCCAGGGACAGTCACACATGTAACTTCAGTCTCGGCGCCTACTTTGCCATCGCTGCCACAGCTCCTGATGCACGCACCCAGGAGAGACAGCTCTGCCCACATGGAAATGCAGCTGCTTCTAGGGTAGAGTCCAGCCACATCTTACAGTCCACCAGCACAGTACAGACATCATGTCTCAGTGAAAGCAAAGGGCAGGTCGATTGAATTGACTAAACAACTCTCAAAATTAAGGGGAGCTCCAAGTTTGCTCTTCATCACAACACCACCCCCAGACACATTCCTGAAGAGGCAGGCAGGAAAACAAAATCCAAATTTAAAAAACACAAACCCCCTCAGACTAAACTGATGCCTGCAAAAGTAGAATAGTTTTTTCCACCCCAGAGCAAGACAAATAGCACCCCCTCTAAAAAGAGAGGCAGTTCCTTGGAGCTCCTCACCTTTTCTCCTACCCTGTAGGTTTGATCAGAGAATTGTTGGTTTCTATTCTCCAGGCTAGTATTAAGCTGTTAAATATACCATTTTCACCTTGTTTTCCTTTTATTCACTGTCACCTTCAGAGCTTCTCATGGCAGTTTGCCCTCTCATTTATACCTCTCAACTCCCTTCCCCTTCCAAGCAGACTGGCACCACCCTCCTTTGCCAGCACTGAGCACTGCCACTGCCAGAGCATCTATGAACTAGAGAACCACCTTCCCTCACAACAATGTGAATTACTGCCACCAGATTTAACTGGCTACTCTTTTTTCCATTTAAGTCAGTTGAAAACTACTCTTTACTCCTCAGCCTTCCCGTTTTAGGCTTAGCTGCTCTTCAGGAGCTAAGTGCTTCTCATGGTGGCAGGTTTCCTAACGCTATTCAGTCCCAAGACAGGGGACTTGCCTGCTTGCCTGTTCCCTGTCACCTAGCAGAAGTCAGAGGATGCCATCTCCTGCTGCTGTGGTGGGGGAGGTTTAGTACACACTTGCCATTTCAGTGCTCAGAACATTTGCTGTTTGTACAAGCACACACATTGCTTTCCTTTGATGTAAAAGCCCATGCCAGCCGAATAAAACCACTGAGAGAAGTGCAGTTTTACCTGGAAAGTAGGAGTTCTCACCTGGGAAAGCTGTGATGGGTTCTGCAGAGGAAAAACAAAAGCTCATGTTAGAGAGGGGAGTATTCCACACCAAGCCCCCAGTTCACATCCCTGTTGATTTGCAGTGGCCAAGTGAAGCAGGTGGGTGGCTGTGCCCCACAGGAGCCACTCACTGGGAACAGCACCAGGAGCCAGCCAACCTCAGCCAGGACCGTGAGAAACCTGGCCCCAGCTGGGGACCAAACAGACACAGAAGGCTTTGACTCAAACACACTTCAGAGAAAAATATGTCTGAGGTTGAGGGTCATTTGGATTCAGCCTGGCTGGCCTGAGTCATCCAGTGACAAAGCCTCACCTGGCCCAGTGATGAAACCCTGAAACCCCCTAAATTTCCAAAAGTGGTTTTGGTTTCTGGCTTAACTCTGGTACTTTTTCTCACACAGGAACTGTGTTAATTCTGGGCAGTGATGCCCTGCTCCTCTCTATCTCACAGTGACAAGAAACAAAGGCAAGTGATAGTTTTCCTTCTTTCAAGATACTTTGAAGATGTAATCTATTACAAATTACTGGATCTGAAAAGCAATAATCGGTACTTACTACTGATTACTTTCTTGCAGAAGTAATAGACTTCTGATTATTTTTAGATTACTTCTGCATTATGCCTGTGAGTCACAGAAGCAGACTCTGGCTCTACTGAGTGCTATGAAATCATCACTCGGGTTCAAAATGTGAATGACACATTTGTCAAAGGAAAAAATTAGTGTGACTTATTAGCATTCTTTCATGCTAAAAAGGATTCAGATTACTTCCAAGGATTATATTTGAAAAAACGGTAGCCTGTGCTGGAGTCAGCTATTCTCATGACTCTGAAAGAAAGAGAGCAGCATGGTATCAGTACTACTTCATTATTATTTTGGTGAAACTGGAAATGACCCCTAAGTTATGTTAAAGTTTGCAGTGGGAACCCTTTGCTGGAAATGATCTGAAGCAAACAATCCTTATGGGGTTTTAAGATCCATATGCAACTTCCTAGACTGGGTAAAATAATTTTGTGTAGCAGTTAGGTGTGGTTTTTTGGGCTGAAAATGCTTGCAATTTCAGAATTTATTAATATGTTTGTTTTTGAAATATTATGTTTTAGGTTTATGAGCCCCAAGATACAATAAGACTGGAGCTAGGTGAATTGCTGAGCTCCAAAGAAGTTAGATAGGAAATACTATTAGTGTTAATCATGGGTCTTGCTTCTCTTTAATGCCATAGAAGGCAAGAGATTAAAACACCACTGTCAAGCCTTAAATACCAGGAATTTGACATCTGAAGTATTAGCTCCTTTGACAGATGGGAGACCAGCAGAGTTCAAAGCATCAAAGAAACGAGGACTGACGGTGCTTAAGAGCCTCTCTGGGGCAGTCTTAGTCCTCTGTTTTATTCAGTGCTGGTTTCTGCACCATCCTCACCCTCACCTGCCCACACAGGGGGGCAAGCAATGTAAGGAGCCCTTCCTAAGTATGGCTTGTCTGGTGCTTCCTCCCCTGAGAAACACCTCTTGGGAGAGAGTGTTTGTCCTGCTTGGGTTAGGAGGCACTGGGATCCTCCCTTGGCGGGGTGAGGAGAGTAGCTTCACTGAATGAGGCCTCCCAAAGCCCAAACAGGCAAGAGGCTCTTCTCTGCATTTTCCACCGGCTTCAGGATGGGTCATACACTTCCTAGTGAAGCATGCTCTTCCCAGGTCATGCAGAAGAGCAGGACCTCACTGCTCTGGGCAGCTCTCAGCATAGATCCCACTAATTAAATACTGCTGGTCCCATGCTCAGCTGGGATACCTCTAAATACACATCCAAGAAGATGGCAGCCAGAGCCATCAGTGTGATTCCATGGGTATGTCAGCTAGAGAAAAAGTGCAGGGCAATGGCTCCAAACTGCTGAAACACACTTTTTTTTGTTCCTTTTTTTCTTCCCAAGTCCTTTCTGGTTTTACCTGGCTTTTGGCCTGGTTTGGGAAATGGTGAATTCTAGGGCAAAATTTTCTTTTGTTATTCTGTTAACATTGCTGTAAAACCTCTCTGCTGTTTTTTTTTTCTTATTAGAGAAGACTCCTTTTGAACTCGTTGGCCCCTCTAAGTGTGTAATACTGACTGACAGCTGGCTTCTTTTGTTCAGCACTTTCCTTTTAAATTTGGTGTATGTCCTTATCACACAGAATAGTCCTCAGTAACCCTCAGCTTCTCTTTCAGCTTTGCGTGGCAGAGGCATGTGCTTCCTTCTCCTCACACCAACGCAGGCAGAGCCCCTGTCCCCCGGAGGCTGAGTCGCCCTCATTTCTTTCACGGGCAATCAAAGTCCCAGCTGAGATCCAGAAACTCCTGGTAACTCAGCCAGGGGAGGTGTGGCCCACTGACAGCTTGCAAGCCTAGGCTCTCCAGCCTGAGCTGCCCCCTCCCTCCCTGCCCCCCGGTGGGATGCAGCACGTACCCATGCAGTTCTCCAGCGGGATGTCAGTGCCTAGCCGGATGTCATCCAGGGCCAGCTCTCCCGAGTGGCCATTGCGGATAAATCCCTCAAACACGATCTGTGGGAAATCAGGACAGAAATGTCAGTGCTAAATTGGGTGCTTCCCAGCTTAGAACCACCTACAGAGAGTGGCTGGGCTGCTGCTCCCAGAGGAAAGGGTGGGAAATTGCTCCTGGCTTTCCCTACAGACCTGTGGATCACCTGACACTAGTCCTACTTCCTTGCCCTGCCTCTGCCAACCCTTTCCCAGGGAAAGTTGCTGTGCATGGACAGGTTCAACAGAGAGATCTTTGCCTGGCCTGGCAGCTCTTGGCTTGCAATTTTTTCAGTTAAATACCTCTCATAAGGAATAAAGACTCAGTGAACAGCCCCTAGCCCTTGCACAGATGGTGCAAGTGGCATAACTCTGAGTTACTGCAACAGCAGCTTTGGCCCATGGTATTAACTGAGCTATGACCACAAAAAGGAAGGGAAGGACACAAAATGCACAGCTACATTAACTGTGAAGTGCTGTTCCCATCAACATTACATAAGAAGTATTGAAATGTCAGAGGAGAAGGGTCAGCTTATTCCTACTTAGTCACAGGCAAAATATATTTACAAAAATAAGTAGAGTTGTTAGCTCTGAGAACTGCTGAGTGGAGACACTTGCAATATTTACATAATGACGCCATTATTCAGCTAATGCTGGTATATTCATCTTTAGCACACAAAGTAGTCAGCCAGTGCCCATCATTCTTATCTGTAGGCATATTGTGTTTTCTGGTATTTTATTAAAAAGCCAAACCCATACAAACAAACTACTCAAGCAGCAAAGCTTTTGCTTTATATCCCCCTGCCTACTCTGAAGGCATTGGAATAGGCTGCCAAGTGAAGTGCTGGAATCACCCTCCCTGGAAGTGTTCAAAAGGCATGAGGATGTGGCACTTGTGGATATGGTTTAGTGCTTCACATGATGATGCTGGGTTAGTGATTGGACTTGATGATCCTGGTGGCCTTTTCCAACCCTAGTGATACTAGGATTCTAAGGGTCCAAATAATTTCCTAGGGCTATGTACTTCACAAACCTCTTGTCCCCATATTAGGCACCCCCTTTCACCTAAGGGGCCTGGGATCCATGCCTGCCTACAAGGACACTTCCCTGAAGGGCTGGGCATCTGACTGCACAGGCAATGGAATGTCTGGGCTGTGGGTCCTGAGCTCGGGCTGTCAACCCACGTGGGAGGCAGCAGTTTGCAGGGGTCAGTGGCCTTACAGCAGCAGCTCCCTGGGTCAAGGTCAGGGCTGGGAGCTGGCTGGAGCAAGGCTCCCCACCAGGGTGGTCACTAAAGTGCTGTCTCAAGCCTGGGAGTTCTTATTTCCTTCGGCCTTGGAGGGTGCTGGATGCTGTGCTGATGCTCATTAACAAGTGACAACAGTAGTGCTGTGTCCCTGGCAAACAACACGCTGCCTGGAAGGGACAGCCATGCCACAGACACTCCTGGAAGCAGCAGCCTCTCCATGGGGCGCTGGTACAGCTGTGCCAGAGGGGCTCAGGTGGCTGTGGCAAGACAGCCCAGTTCCCTTCCACCCTCCAGCTCATCCCTTCTCTTCCACTGATCTCTGAGAGTGGGACAGGGCCATGATCCCACAGCCCTGCACTCAGCCCTCTGATCTAGGCTAAAGTATCAGAGAAGAGGATTCACAAACGAGCCTGCATTCCCCCTTCCTTCTCCTATGTCAACACTTGCAGCTGAGGCTGGAGAATGGCTGTTTGCTGCCCACCCTTAAGAGCTGGCTGTGCTCCCTCCCAGCTTCCCACTTCTCCTGGCTGCTGGGTTTGCTCCCTGGGGCTGAACATCTGCCTCTGTTCAGACTATCTGATGACCTTCAGATGGAAGGGGAAGAAATGCACAAAACAAAATAAAGAAAAAAATAAGAAGAAAAAAAGAAAAGGGGAGAATATTTGCAAAATGGGAGATCTGAGGAATATGAAAGGCAACAGGCTGAACAAAGGCCCAAGTCTGTGCGGAAGACATGCACTCTCAGAATAACAAACAGTGTAGCTTAGTTACTATGGTAACTCGAGAAACACAATGAAAACAGCCACATTTCCCAATGATGAATGGGCCTGGACGCTGAAACACTGAAATCAAGATGCTGGAGAAGTCTACCTGGTCCAGCACACCTTCTGCAAGCATCTTACCCGGTACTCCATGTCGTAGCTTGGCAAAATGATGCGGCCTTCCCTCCACTCCTCCCCTTGGTCCTCCGAAATGACCCACAGTGCCTTGTGCTCCTGGCTGGCTTCCCGCCAGACCCGCAGCATCACCCCATTGCTGCCCCATGCCTGGTACTGGAAAACCATGCAGACAGCACTCTGGGGCAAATAGATGGTGGGGCTGATAAGCCGGGCTCGCTGGCCTTCCCGCCTTCCGCTGCTTTGCAGTTGCAGGTAATTCTTGACATCTGTTCAGAGAGAAAAGCACCATTCCATTATTTTCTGCAGCCACTGGCAACAAGTGTCTCACCCACTGCCAAGTGGCTTTGGCAGTGCTGCATGGCAGTGCAGCCCCATGCCTGCAAAAGTGAGGTCTCACACCAGCACCCTTTGTGTGCTCATCCAGCTGTGCCACTGCTGTACCCTGTGCAGTCCAGGCAGGGCATCGAGTCTCACACTTCCCTCACCAGCCACCACCCTATCCCTGGATAGGAGACCAACAGCAGAAAGTGGTTAAGAAAAAGACTGACATAATTAGAAGAAGTTAAAAAGCTGGAGCAAGTTAGTGTCAGAGGAAGTGACGCCACGATAATTGCATTGGCAGGGGTATGTGTGTTTATTCCACTGGGAGCTTCCTCAGTGAACAAGCCTAAGGTGGGTTTTTCTAAATGCCAGTGCTAAAAACTGATCTTGTTTTGAGGATACACACAACAAAATGAAACTCAGGCTCTCAGTTTTTCTGTAATGCAGCAAAACAGCTTCTAAAGCACAGCAGAGAGGAAGGACACGGACCCAATGCGTGAAGCATGAATAGGTGACAACTGGGTGGTTGCAAACTTGATGGTAGCTGAAATACATACAACAGAGGATTCACTTGCTCTAGTATTACATTTAAATTGTGCCACATTTTTTGTCAGTCCTCAGGGAGGAGAGATTTGATACACTTGATATCCCAGGAGAAGTTCAAGGCTAAGGCTGGAACTGGAGATATTTGATCTGAATACCAATAGCAGGAAAAGCACATGGATACAAATCCCAAGGCACACCTGCCTTTATCTGGAATCAGTGGTTTCCAGCTCTCTGATGAAAAGCCTCCTCAAGGAGTTTCCCATTTGCAGCTTGGATGTCTGAAGTCCCTTAGCACAGACTGAAAGCCAAGCATGTAGCTGAAGTGATCTTCACCTGTCTCTCCATCATGCCCAATGTCTGGACAGAGTCCCTTGGGTCACTCCAGCTGCAGAGCAAGGTGACCCCAGACAGGCCAGCTACAGATATTGCTAGATTTTGCATTTTGCTCAACAGAGAGATGTGCACACTTGCTCTTGCTACACAGTGGGCAAGTGCCACTGGTGCTTCATGCCAGCATGTGCCAGCCCAGGCACAAGAGGATTATCTCTGCCCCAGAACTACACTGAAGGGTTTGTTAGTTCCTTCCCCCACATCTTAGCCTGCTGTGCCCAATGGGCCAAGCTCTGAGCAGCAGCTTCCCCCTGCCTGCCCTGCTCCCCCTGTGGCTTCAGTGCCCACAGCAGTGGCAAGAGCAGTGTCTGTACTCAGAATGTTTGCAAATTGCATGCAAAACACCTCCAAAACTTAAACTAGAGAGATCTGAACTTGGAATCCATGGAAAGATAGGTCCCACCCAGAAAACAGTATCTGACCTCACTGCTGCTCAGCAGTCAGGTGACATGGCAGCCCAAGGGAGATCTATCAGTGGTGCTGGCCCTGCTGCAAGATTGTCAGTGCCAGAGAGCAGAAACCAACCACTGTGAGCTATGCAGCCTTCTAAAATAAATTTAGGACAAGATAACAGGAATATTTGCCATCATTCTTCTCCTAGCATGTGTGATCAAAGTACTTCAAAAGCATATCCACTCCTATGAACTTTCACTGATTTTGCTGTGTGAAGGACAAATCTGTTCCTGACTGGCCACATAAAGAAAAAGCAATATTTTAGCAAAATTTTACTGCACCTATGAATTGTCCCTGGGCCGCTTGGCACTTTATACCAACAAACAGTAGCAGAAAAAAAGGATGAAAGTGTGTTTGCCCACTCCTGCTTGAGTGAATCACTTGAAAAAGTACCATGCCGTTTTCTAATGGAGGAGTGTTCTTGTGATTTACCTCAGAGTGGTAGTAGTGGAGGAGGAGATGTGGGAGATAAACAAGTGGAGGAATTAAAAAAAGAACAAGCTGTACTCCATGCCTAAGGAGTGATAAGGCATAATAAGTCATCAAGGTCTCCTGAATTAAAATCCTCTTTTTGTAATTCACTACAAGCCTCTTCAAATAAAAAAGCAGCAACAAGAAAAGAACAGCAACAACAAGCAAGGGAGCAAATCAGACTGCAGTCATACACTTATCTCACAGCTGAAATGGTCTCACAGGCAAATCTTAAATAAAAGCACTAGCCAGGCATAAGAATGATGAAATCCAGATCCTCAAAGTTCAGGACCAACCTTTGGTCCCAGTATCTAAGCAGCCTGACTGAGTGCACGGTTTTGAGCCATCCTTGGATCTACCCATAGCTCACAGCTAACTAGAGGGGACTGACTATTCTAATTGTGCAGCTGGACACCTTCCATTATCCACACCCCAGGAGCCAGTGGTATCCAGTGTGGCTGCCTTGCCACTTCAGCAGAAGAGCCTGTGTTTCTCTGAGTCACGTCCCTCCTGCGAGGATTGACACTGACCTTCTGTTTATTCCCATTCCTACCAAACTGTGAAATCAAAGAAACTCCTTAACTGCAGCCAAAACTAATGCTCCACTCAGCAACTCAGGATCTTTCAGAGACTTGGGAACGCTCCATCTCCTGTGCTCCCTGTCCAATTCTTGCGGAGACCCACAGAGCTCTCCAGGACCTACTGTCAGTCCCAAGGGCTGCAAGGAGGCTCCGTCTTTGGGTGGTGATTCCAGTTGCTCCCCTGCAAATAGCAGTGGGTTTGGGCACCGTGCACTCTTGCTCCTGGTACCAGTACCAGTTTCTGGGGTGGAAAGCCGAGTGCAGGCAGGCATGACTTCCTATGTCATTTGAAGATGAAATGGCTGGATCCCTCTAATGGCTAGTTGGACCTTTGGAAAAGCCCTACATATTTGCTGAGACTGACTGAATAAGGGCACTGTGGAGCTAATTGTTGGAACAGCATGTGGAAGCCCGGTGGTTCCAGCAGTCACTCTGTTTGATACAGTAAATGGAAGCCTTTGGCACAGAAAGCATCTGAAAGGCTGATTTCCCCTGTTAAAACACTTGAAGGGAGCTTTGCAATGATGAGCTGATCAATTCTTCCAGGATCAGAAATGCATTTTAATCTCTTTCCCAGAACTTTGCTTTTCAGTCTCTGTTCCTAACACGATAAGCTACATCCTCCACAGAACTGGCACTGCTAGTTCAAAGCACCAGCACAAAAAAGGCAGGAAAACCTACTCAGGCATTTTACCGCTGTTTTGCAACTGATGCTATGGCATAAATCTCATGGAAGATTTATGGGATCATCTGGATGTAAGGGAGCCAGTAGTGTGAACATGGAACCACCCCAGCCAGATGATGGCAGAGCCCCTCGTGTGTGCATGGCAGTGAGTCCTGGATAAATCACCAGCTGGGTTCTGCAAACCAACCATCTGGGCAATGTGGTTTTCTCTTGGCACACCTGTCCCCTCCTGCTAGGAAGCCATCTGAGAGGACATTAGGGGCAGTGGGGGATGAAGCCTCACAGTTTGGGTCAGACTGCAAGCACAAGCCACAGCAGCCACCCCCTCTGCAAGGTCAGCCTGCCTTGTGTTTGGGTCCTGCACATCTCACACTGTCTCTCAAGGAAAGCACCTTCCCTCGTGGATCTCAGCAGCACATCTGGAAGTGTTCCAGCAAAACATGCTGGGCAGCATGTACACAAGCGATTATTGAGATTTCAGATTCCCTCTGCATTTCCCCCTCACTGGATATTGCTGAGTTACAGCTGCTGCTCCTATGGAGGAACCACGTGAATTGCCTTCACTTACATCCCTCCAAAGGTTGCTGCACTCTGTTGCACAGGTGCTTTAGCTGGCAGCACTGCAGCCCAGTGGCAGCCACCTCTTGTCTGTCAAATCCCAGAGGTGACCATACTGCTGTGGGCACTGTCTGCTGCTTGCA
Organism: Peucedramus taeniatus; assembly: GCA_013400575.1. NCBI lineage: Eukaryota > Metazoa > Chordata > Aves > Passeriformes > Fringillidae > Peucedramus > Peucedramus taeniatus. The sequence goes on from WBNO01004103.1 coordinate 69,582, forward strand.
CAGCCCCAAATGCCACCCCAGCCACACTGTGTCATGGCCAGGGGGATATCCCAGTGAGGCGTGATCCTGTTGTTCTTCTGGGGCATGTGAGGTGGAAGTTGTATCAGCTCTTGCCATTCCTGGGGAGCAGATCAGCTTGGATGCTCTCATGACTGCAGGGTGGTCTGGTAGCAAGGGAATGGCAGCTGCATGAATATGCAGATTGAAATTGGATAGTTATCATATTTTTAAATTTTTTGGCAAATCATGCAAATTCACCTCAAAAGACTGCCACTATAATTTCATGACAGGCCTCTCCTCAATGACAGACTTTCATTTAGGATGAGAAGTCAATCCTCCATAAAACTAATATTTATATTAACTAGATCACTGCATCTACTGGAAAATCCCCTCAATTTTGATTATGTGTTAATTAGCTTGCCAAGTCCTTGCCATTTCAGTCTCTAAATCAGCCCATCAAAAGGCATAAGATCCCACACTTACACAGAACCAGGCTCTCAGCCTGCTCTCCAGAGCCTTTCTAATGGACCCACCATTACATCCTCTCAATTAAGCCTCACGGCCTCAACAGCACAGTGCAACTGAGTCCTGTTACCTCCCACAGGGACTGCAGGGAGGGCACAATGTCCCTGACAAATCAAATGCCAATTAGAGCCCAACATTTATGCTATGTGAGCTGCCAGCCACCAAAACTTGTCCTTTGGCAGCGTGGCAGGCACCCTGCCTGCCCCTACAGGGAAGGTGGGCACAGCCCCACCAGCCCAGTGTCTGTGCCTGCACAGCTGCAGACATGAGCAGGCTGGTGCTGCACTGCACAGGCTGCACACACTCACTTTCCCCAGCCCTGCTCTGTGACTTGCTGCTGCAAAGCCATGGGGTGGTGCACACACTAAGGTTTGAGAGACGGTGTCTTGCTTTGCAGAGAGCTTTCCAGCCTGCTTTTTAAAGTGGGAATGTCACTGGTGTTTGGGTCCAAAAAGTGGCTGAGGCAAGCAGTGAGTCCCAGAGAAATGGTTTCTTCTCCTCTGTCTCCAGCCCAACCCAAGCAAGCAGGAGCTTTGCTGGAACAGATTGTGGCCATACCTCCTTCTCTCATGGAAGACAGTATGGGCACATGGACAACCAGAGCCTGGCCCTAGCCTGCAGCTGGAGAACTCACACAGAGCAGCTGACGCTCAGCAAACCTCTTGTGATTGGGGTGCTGGGATGTCCCAGCCCTGCCATCCTGTGGGCAGCCAGGGCATGAAGGACTTTCTAGCATTTGCTGTCCTCGCTGTGCAAATGAGAGTCAGGAGAGACACGTACAGTTTGCTGAGAGGCAATCTGCACCACACATGAGGGGAGCAAAGAGACAGAGATGGATATATGGTCTCCTTCCCACAGTGTGCAGCTGCTCACTCATTGCACAGAAATGCTTGACTTTCATACCACCCCTGTAAAACTCCTTCCTACTTCAAAGGACACAGGACTGACCCTTGAGGTCAAAATGTGTCCCCAAGGCACAAGCCCTGAGACTCTCATGAGAGTAAGTGCAGACCCATTTCAGTTCAGCCCTGCCCTGTTAACACCATGAAAACCTTTCTGCTGGTTTGGACACAGTAGAATCAAGTCCTTCAGGCAGCAGTTCTCATGGATTGCAGGAAAAATATGAAACTTTCCCTTTTAAAAATCCTATGGGAAAAACACAGGAATGGTAAGGGGTCACCATCAGCTTAAAAACAGCTTAACATTTGTTTCTCTTAAAAAATAAGCTCTTACGAAACTTCAGAGCACTATAAACACTCCTCTGCTGAAAACACTTTGAAACAAATAAACCTTTCCCCGCAGTGCCCGCAACCCAAGTGAGCAGCATTCCTGACCCTCAAAGCCAGCAAGGCCATGGCCCACAAGAGAAGCTCTCAGTGCGTTTTTGCAGCCCAGCCCAAGAGCTGTGTGGTCAGGAGAGCTGCAAGGTTAAAAGTGCTTCCTTTTCTGTGCACATGTACAGCTGCCAACATCCGAACAACGCAGGGTTCACGATGCTGCCTGGGCTCTGACCCCGATGCTGTGTTCACCCGAAGGAGAAGCAATGCATGGTAAAGCTGCAGATCCCACAGTTCTCTTCTAGAACCACAGGGTGTTTACTTAAGCACTGCAAGAAAAGGGAAGGGGAAAAAATGGGCAAAACACAGAGATTCCAGCTCTTCAGTACTGGCTTGTTAGTGTAGCATCACTGAGAGCAATACAATCACACTGACCAGCTAAGGATATAACCCAGGATCTTGAGACCCTTCAGGATCAAGACCCCAGTGAAATTCAAAGATGGTGAAAAGTTGAGGTGCCCAAGTTATTAACCCAGATTTATTTTCAGGTCTTAAGACCTTTATCTTGACACCAATGGCATGCTGCCATTGCGTGCAGCAGGAGGAGGGATGAAATCTCATTGAAACCTGAACTTGTTGCTCCGCGAAGCTTGCTAGGTGCAGCTAAGGGGAATCTTTCTACAGATGGGAAGCATCTGAAAGTCCATAGAGGGAAAAATCCTGACAATCTCTTATGGGGACATGGAAAAGGGAGCCAATGGTATTTTCTAGGCTTGCAAAGGGCAGGTAGCAGTTGGAACCATGCTGGGCTTCTGCTGAGCTGGGCACTTTGGGTCCACTTTCACCAATGAGGTCCCCAGACGTGTAATGGGAGCCTGCAGGAGAGGACGTGAAGTTAATCCATGGTGCGAAGAGCCCAAGGAACACAGGGCTAAAAAAAGAAATGCAGAGCTGCCTGAAAGAGTATCTTGGAAATAAAAATAGTGGAATGAGAGCAGTGGGTGTCTTGTCAGTCTTGAGAAGTTCTCCGTGCCAAAGACAAGGAGGAATTACATGCAGCGCATAAAATGAAATTGGGAGATATCTGAGGAATTCAGGCCTGTCTCTCAGCAGACTTTTCTAATCAAGTGCCTCACAGAGGATATTTCACCATGGTCATTTCCTTTCCTCTCTCTTATGCAGACTGAGCCAGGACTCCTCCTTTCATTATTATTTTTTCCTTTTTAATTTTAATTTTTGTTTTGCCATTTTCAAAAGAAGTAGAAACACATTCCACACAGCTCTTAAAGGCACAGCACACTTTCCTGCTACTGTGGAGCAGCCATGGCCTCTAGCTTGGGCCAGCGCATTTAAATCAGAGCAAACTGGGCTCCAGAAGCCTTGAGTTCTCCTTAACTTTTGCCCTGCCTCTCACCAAGGACAGCTGCTCTCCTTCACCCAACTACTCACCCCAGGGTGGGGAATTCACATGCAAAGACCACCCTGAACAACAGCTTTTCATTCCTTGCTCCCTGGAGTCTGAGCGTGAATTTTCTAACTAGAAACAAAGTGCTGGAGGGAGCACGAGGGAAGGGCAGGGGAAGAATGGGGGAGTGTGAACCAAACAATGCTTTGATTCTGTCCCCACCAAGGAGCTGGCACTGCCTTTTTTTCATGTTTCTCCAGTTGCCTTTAAAAGCTCCTTGGGGAGGAAAAAAGCAAATAGTTGGTTCTTTTTGTGTCATGTCTTCTTAATTTCTAAGAGCAGGACCAAAGTGAGGCATAGCAGTGATGCCTTTGAATTCCAGCTCCTCTGCAGTCCTGTGCTGTGGGGGCAAGGCAGCCCACAGATGCCAGGATGGCACACCCTTGACTAAGCCAGCCAGGAGGCAGATCCACAGCAGGGCCAATGCTGATCCCCCAGCCTGTGCTGGTGTTCGCTGCTGGCTTCCCCTACTGCTATGGGTAAGTCACTCCAACCCCCTGGAGCCACCACCTCCTCCTCCTCCCCTGCCCACACAGCCCATGACTTGCAGGGCAGTGCTGGAGTTCCTGCTTGCACCCCCTCAGTGCTCCAGTGCCTGACTCTGCACAGCACCCTAAGGGAGACCTCTCCACACTGGCACAAAAACAGACCACTGAACTCAGTAGGATGACATTCCCCAGCCCCAACAGTGAAACTGTGCCATTCATAACTGAGAATAAGGAGAAAGAGCAGAAGAAGGTTAAAAACCAGGACTGCATGCTGCTGTCTGAGGCAGCACCAGCCTCTCCTGGGCTACAACAGGATCTTCTAAGAAACTATGGCCAACTAATTGTAGAGAGACTCAGGGGAGAAGAAATGAAATGAAAAATTGAGTCTGAGTTATAAAAATAAGTAATTTTTATCCTACTTGCAGGAGACTTATATTAATTAAACATTATTACAGTGAATGAGATGGGGAGGGTTATTAAGTCTGGGGCTGGCTGTAAGTGTTCTCTCCTGTTGCCTGAGGCTCCACTGAGCTCCAGATATTAATCTTCTGAAGCACTCAAATGCTGAAGAGATAAACACTTGAAATATGAAAATATTTTTTCTCCATAGCAGACACTGTATCCCTATGTCACGCCAAAGAATTTTTCAGATGTCCATATGGGCTGCACTTACAGCATTACGGTGTCTCTTAGAAAAAAGCTAAGCACCTCAGGAGCTGAAGAGAGAAATGATGTGTGCATTTGTGTGGGGGTGATTTGTGTGTGGAGATGTAGCAGATTCTCCTCTTCCCATATGTTTCTGGAATACATATTTTCCTCTTTAGCACTGCCTACCAGGTGTTGGCTGCACGGCTTTCCAACTGGCTGGCGGCACTGCCAATCTGGCCAGCGACTCTGCCAGGTGGCTAACAGGTTCGCCTGAATGTTTGCATTCTGAGACTCAACCTAACCCAGGGGAGGGCGAGGAGGGGCCCACGTCATGCCCAGTTCCCTGGGCACAGGACACAGACACTGGAATCACCAGGCATCAGGGCAGAGCCCAGGACAGGTAAGATCAGCTAGCTTGCCTGCAGGAGCCTTGACTTTCACAGCAGTGACTGAGACTGAAGCGGTGCTACGGTGACACAGCCTACTGTTATAAGGAAATTGGCAAATGTTCTTCGTGCCAACCATGCCACAAAGTCAATGAGGGATAAGGAAAGCACACTAGTCCTGGCGTGAGTTCCAAGATGTGAAGCTGAAGAACTTGATCAACCGCACTGCCAGAGGCAGGCTCCCTTGCAACCCATGCCAGCACATCTCACTGAGGTCCTCCATAAATTAGGCTCTGTCACAGTCATGCAAATCTTCTGCTTCCAAAGCACGAAGAGAAAAAGAGTAAAAGTCAAACAGCAAGAAGCTGGTATTTGCAGCATTCTTAGGGCTTAGCTCATCCTTCACTTGGAGGAGACTGAAATCCAGCCTCTGCAAGCCCAGAGTGCAGAGTAGCTGAAGACTATAGGCAATCTGAGTAACATATGGGAGAGGAAGAAATGCATTCTGGGGAAAAAGCACTGGATCCTACAGAGGACATTTGGAGCAGGATGTGGAACAAAGCCTGGGCTAGCCTTCACAGTCCCATAGGATTCAAAGCCCAGTGTCTGATTCAAGGCTATCTCAAGAGGACAGTTAGTATAATTCAGTGCCAGTGGTCACAGTCCTATAAATAAGTCATGAATGATACAGTAAAGCATCTGAAAGTTTCCATAAAAGAAGTTCAGCTCTGCACAGCTCTCGCAACTCATGATAGCTGTGCAATAATTATTCATACTGTTCACATGGAGAAAGCCCCATCAGTTCTCTCTTCCCTGCTTTGGTATTAATCATCTTACCAGGCACAGTGTCAGGGCTTGGTTCAGAGTTGCCAATCCAGGTGCCTGTGGGCTGAAAAGACCACGTATAGCCAGTTGCCAAGTCGTGTGACCAACCACAAAGGTCTTCAGGAAGATCAAAGTTGCAGTTGAAGTTCGCAGGGAGTTGGAAATCTTACAAAAAGAAATAGAAGCAAAATAAAGTCGGATTAAAAAATGACCTACCTATGAAGGGCTGCTATTAAAAAACAACCCAGAACTAAAATAGCTGGCAAGCCATCAAAACTGAAGAAAGCATGAAATCTCACTCACACTGATGTTTTTAACCTATCTCACATTTCCTCAGCTCCAAGGATCAGCCTTAAGTTCTGCATCATCAAAATGTTCACACCACGTCCTGCTGCTAATCTACCAAACTAAGCAAATATAAAAGCAAGAACCAAATGCTTCCAGATTCTAATCAGCACCTTCTCTTCCTCCCCTAGAGTGGTCAATATTAAATGCCTTTTTAAATGCCAGGGAAGAGTCCTTCCTGAGTGCCTCATGCTAAGAAGTTCCTGCCTGGCTCCAAAAGGAGATTCTCAAGTGCTCCAGAAACCCAGCTCCTGAGTGACAGACCTAGCCACTTGCACCAGACGGGAGCTGTCTGTCATCCTGGAGAACTGTCACTCACTGCTTCCTACCTTCTCGTGGAAATGTTACCAGGGAAAATGTGGGGCCACCATGAGCTCAAGCTTTTGGATTATGAGTGAAAGAAGCCAGCCTCTATTTCTAGCTCCGCTATGGACTCACCACATGGTTGTTGGGCGAGTCCTTTAACTTTCCATCTTGAAACCGGAGCAGAGTTAATTCCCCTTTGACAACATCTTTGAAAGCTCTGGAGAGCTTTTCTGCAGGCTGTGGGCAGGCGGGCACATGCCAGGGGCTGCATGTGGCAGTGAGGCAGCTGCTGGCTCCTTCGGTTGAGGGAATCAGTCATGTGGCATGGAGACTGCAGAAATGGGCTGAATCCATACCAAGCACTCAGCGGACATGCATGTCTGAGCCTAATTATAGACCAGGATTTTCCTGAGCAAAGAGGAAGTTTTAAATCACAGTGCCCACAAAGTGAGCGATAGCCAGAAGGAGGTGAGTGACTCAAGTGATAGGCATCAGGAGAACTTCACTGCAAGGGGCAGCGGGCTTTTTTTACACGCTCCCACTCCAAAATAAAACAATGTAGATCATGGATCCTTTTATTCCAATCTAATCTCATACCCTGGAGAGCAGCATTGTTTCTGTTTGGCTGTCATAAATCTGATTGTCCAGAGAAACATACTCATTGTTTTATGGAGTATGAGAATGAAAATTGTTGCTAAATCTGAGGGAAGCTGACAGGGAGGCTGGTTCCACGCTCCATGGCATACTCTGCTTGCTCTCTTGCCCTGGATTGCACCCAGGAATTGTGTCTTGCAGAGACTGTTACTGGCCTAAATTTCCTCTCAGTACTTTCCCAAGTGCCTCAGTGGTTGCAGGGTTGCACAAGCTTATCACTAAGGCAAAGCAATGAGAATCAGGCCCTTTGAGCTACTTCTGCAACTTATATTTCTAGAACTAAAGTGCAGCAGAATCCCCATGGGAGGCGTGAAAAAGCCAATTAACGTTCTTTTATAAATTTATTTATTTTAAAACCCATTATTTTTTTTATCTGGGACTGAAAGCTGAAGTGACAGAAGTCCTAGAAGCTGTCTCAAAGGATAGTTTTTCCTGTGAGATTCTTGTTGAAGTCCTCGTGTAAATGCTCCAGTGCTGAGGCCCAGGCTCCGCTATTGCGCCCAGGGGAATGCATTTCCTGAACATTGCACTGTAAAACTAACCTTGCACAGCTCTGTCAAGCCCTCTCCTCTTCATCTGGACATTTCACAACCTTTAGATGCTCACATCCCCTTGCAAGAAGCAGAAGAATATGATGTCTGCTTTTACAGATAGGGATTTGAAGCAGAGAAGATTAGCCCTCCCCCAGTACTGGCTCTTAACAAGCACAGCGTGGAGTCTAAACTAATATTCAGCTCCTTCCATCGTCAGAAGAAGCAGTCAAGTGCTACAGCTACCAAACCATTTCATGTACATCTGACAGCCATCTAAGCCTGGGTAGATGAAATCCTGGGTGGAGTTAGTGTTCTCTCCTTACTGCCCACACAAGGAGCCCAGACTGTCCTGGGCTCCTTTAAGCTGCTGATATTAGGGAAGATGATCCTTAAGCAGATAAGTGTTCAGGACATCAGTCTTCGATACATGTTGTGATTTACTTCCACAGTTGTGACTTCTGCAAAAGGAGCCCTACATACCAGGCAGTCTGAATCACCTTCTGAGTTTATGATTTCCAGCCAAGAGGTGATCTGGAATGGAGATTGTTCCAAACAGGGCACTAAATTAGTTTCTTCAGGTCATGTAAGGAAGCTGGGAGACCAGCTCTTTATCTCTTATACCCCAGGGATCGAATTAGTTGCTATCTCTTGCTCTTCCATCCTTCCTTGATAGAACTTATCAGATTTTGGCAGATTTGTTTATGGGTTGGTTTTTTTATTTTTTTTTTTTTTAATCCTTGCCTATCACTAATAATATTACTCTAAGCTTTCCAGGAATCAGCCCCATGTATTGGTGCTAATGGGAAGATAACAGTATTTTCCTAGCTCTTAACCCATCAGTTATTGAGATAAAGATGTGCTGCTCTGATACATACCCTCCTCCTCTCCACAGCTGTCACCACAGTCAGTTGCTTCTGCATCAGTTGGGTAGGGAGTGGTGGTCTCTTCACTCTTCAAAGTGGGCACCAGCGTCTCTGCAGTGGGCCTGACATCTGAAAAAAATGGAGTGGAGAAGCTGTTTGCAACAGCCAGTACAAGAAGCCCAGGTAGTAGAAACAAGGCAAAAGATCTTTTTCTCATGTTCTTATAATGGCAGGAAGAGATAGAACAAGTATGCCATGAGATTTCCACATGCTACAAATGTCAGCATGGTTTGAACTTCAAGTGAACTGTCTTTCCATATGGGAGTTCTATAGATTTGGAATTCCCACTGAACAAGCCTCTTCTCTAGACATACACACTACTTTTTCTCTTAATTTTTTAATCTACAATCTACATGGATGTTGGAAATCCACTTAGCTGTCATTACTGGATAAGTGAGATCACAGGCAGAACATCTTTTTCTTTCATAAAGGCGTATGACACATTGAAAAAACACACACAACATTCCCACCAATTGTGCCAATTTATAAAACAAGTCACTCAAACCCACAAATGATGTAACCACAAACGGACCCAGAGGATCCCCTAGTGAGCTCTGGCTCACTGCAGAACGCATCTGGTTTCACACTCCAGGCTCCTGACTACACTTTCAAAGGGTCTCTGTCCAATTTCCCTTTCTTTAACGTGGCCCATGTGTAACAACCTCCAAGCAGGTGTCAGGGGAAATTTAAGCAAGAAAGGGAAGGATATTAAGATCAACAGTAAATGACATTAGGTTCCAGCAAACTCTCCTTTTATGGGTGCATTAAGTGGAGTACAGCAGACTTGATTCTTTCCACTTTTAGAACAAGGCAGCTTTGCTAAGTTATGTGTGATTGCGTTTCTTTGTCGGCATCCTTCAGGATTTCATTTAATAAAGCCAGAAGCAGGAGGAAATGGCTAAATACATTGAATATTTTCCATAGGCTCCTTTATGCCCTTTTATTTTCCTGTTATTAAACATGTTGTACATAAACTCTCTGGGTTTTTTTACTCTTTTTTTTTTTCCAGTGGCTGTCTTTTGTTCAGAATAAAATACCAAATAGCCTCAAAGTCTTTTAATTTGTAAGTTCAAATTTGTTACAACCCCATAAAACTCCAAATGCAACCAAGAAGCAAATTACAAGCAGCCAGGCACAGAAAAATGTCATTAAAAAAATAGGGAAAAAAAAAAGCAGCAGGTGAAAGCAACACATCAAAAGCTGGAACTTATTTAGAGCTGGTACATTTTTTTTGGTTGTTGTTCCTGTATATCAAGATTTATAGCTGAAATGTGACAATGTGGAAGGACCTTGAAAGCAAGTCCCATATGGGACACAGATGCCGAGCGGATGTAAATCAACAGTGTTGCATTGCCCTGGACTAGCCGCAGAAATATATCTTGAAAAATCAGTTACCATGGTAGAGCCGCAACACGATGGTTACAAGAGATAATGAAAATAACAGGCAGGACAGCGTCATGTGTGAAATGGAAAGTGAAAAAGAGAGGTCTTGCTTGCTCGCTTTCTCACTCCTCCCTGCCCCTGCAAGTGTCTGTTCAACTGGTGGTAACTGCTAATCAAAATGCAAAGTCACTGAGCAATTGAAACCAGATGTTTGGAACTTCAAAGGACAGAAACCCAGCTGCTAGTGAACATTCATCATTCTCCACTCTTCAGAGGAAAAATGTTGGCAGGTCTTTGAAAGAAGACAATTGCTGACTGCCTGCTTCCCAATTTTTGAGTTAGTAGCCAGCCAGTTTGTGAGCCCAGTTGCGGCTGTTACCTGTTAAACTCAGTAATTAAGATGCTTGCTGCTGATAAGAAATAGAAACACCTGGGCAGGGTGAACATGGGCTTAGACCCTCACTTGAAAATATTTTTAATCATCTTGTTTTAATCCATTTCTTAATCTTGTTCCCAAGCAAGTGCAATTGCCTGGGTTTTCGCAGCCACTTTTGTAACACTCCTGGGTCCTCCCAGCAAAGGAGAGCCCTTTTTGGGGATTGTCAAGGCCTGCTGCATGTAGCCAGCCTGGATTACGCATGCAGATAATGCCATGGGCTATCTCTGCTCCCCAGGTTGCATCAGGGATATAAATGCTTTTTATAACATGGTGAATCCACGAGATTACAAGCCCTGCTCTGATTACAAAGCTGAATGCCCGTAGATTATTAAAGCTGCGGATATTTATGACCTGGCAGTTGAGTTTTAAACATTACAATGTGCAAATTATTATCCAGACTGGGAAATGACCATAAAGCACCTTGTCTGGAAAAAAACATGTGCTGTTGCTACTGATATTGAAAATGAGCATGGACACACATGTAAAAGAAAATTTGGTCCAAAAATAGCACAAGACATTAAAGACGACAAACCCCTCATTCTCTAAGCTGGAGGAGTGCAGTGGAAGGGCTGGCATGCACATGGCTGGAGGTCCTGTGTGACTGCCTCCCTTTGTGGCAGTGATGCAGTGCTGTGATGTACCATCCAGTAGCAGTCTGCAGCTGGAGACTCCTGGGAGCTGCAGGAAGCAGCAATGTGGGAGCTGCCTGACCACTTCTGCACAAAGCCCTCAGCTCCTGCTTCTTGCACCTGCTTCTCCCACAACATCCTAAGATGTCATAAAATTTAAATTAAGATCTAATCTGATTTAAAGTTTAGATAATTTACAATGGATTGCAAGTCCAGGGGGATATTTACCATTGACTTCAAAAGTGAAAAATTATCATTATTAATAGTGTGTACATGCATTGTGTGATTTGCTGTTAAGTGTTTGCAATGCATCTTGCAGCACTTCACAGGAGGAAATGCTAACAAGAGGGTAAAAAAAGCTCTGTGTCTTTCAAGCTTCCTAGAATGGGAATTCTTACAAGAAAATGCCTTCTACAGATGTGTTTATAAAATGGAAATCATACCTCTTTATCACTGACATCTGGACTCCAGATTCATATGTAAGCAGATTATTAAAAAATGAAAGATTAAAAAAGAGGACAACTAGGCACTGGCACTGCAAAGTTAGCATCAGACCCAATGACCCTTTGGGTGCATTTTTTGCTTTTGGGGATGAAACTGTGGAGAAATCAATCACCACTGAACCTCAGAGGGTCAGAGGCACAACCTCTACTGATCCCAGTGAGTGTGTGAAGTCAGTTTTCATTTCTGTATTAAAAATGGTGGCTTAAAGGCATACCACGTGTGAAAAACAGGTGGGCAAAAGTGAACAACTTTTCTGGGTCTTAGGGATGTTTGTAGAGATGTCACAGAATTAACTTACCAACCTTGTCTGCAAAAACGTTTCCACATTGGGTTCAGTGAGAGAGGGACTGTTGTTTTTACAGCAAAGCTTTGTTGTGGCAGCTCAGGATATGAAATATTGGTCATTGCAACTCTGCTTCTCCTCCTACTTTTTGTCTTATTATTTGGACTAAAAAGCCCAAATGTACTCTAACATAAGAGACTGTGAAAGACTGCACAATGTCCAGGTAAAAGATCTGAAAGGTGTGTAAAGGAGGTTGAGGACAAATTCTGCAAGGGGCTCTGTGTGAAAGCTTGGAGTCCAAACATTGCTGCTACATCCTGCATCAAGGCCAGTTCTTCTCAAGGTGGAAATAAAAGGGTGGGGCCAAGCCACCATACAGGTGCTGCCTTCCTGGCTGCAGTCTCCCTGCCACAGCACGGCCAAGGTAGGACAGCAGGAAATAACCTGAAGTTTGCCCCTTGCTGGTTTAGTGCCTGGCCCCAGTGGGCAGAGGTGTAGGGGTTCCTACCTGTCCAGTCACAGCCTAGCACCTCCAGGCGCATTCCTATTCCTGCTGGGGACCACCTCTCTGGGTGCACTCGGACGTACTGGGCAGGAACAGGGTCAAACCTCCGGACTTCAGGGATGTCGTAGTGGATGTTGCCTTCAAACAGCTACAGGGAGAGAGAGAGAAAAGGCAAGAGATGTGTGCATTGTGAGCATTTCACATGCTCTCAACCAGACGATATTTTGGGTCTGGCAGAATGAAGTAGTTTAGCTGCCCAACTCCAGGCCACTGAGCCCAGCTGAGCAGAAATTAGGCTGTTCCTTCTTGGTTTCAAGAGGGCCAGCCAGGCTATTTCTAAGAAACTTGCACAATCTCTCCTGGCCTCTGCTCAGAATGCAAAGGTTAGATTCTGATCCAAGCCATGCAGGGGAAGCCTGGGGAATATCCACTAACTTCACCTATAAATGAGATCAGATTTGTCCTTTGGTAAATAAAGAAGCTGCTGCATGTTCTAGGATGGTGTAAATGCTTGGTTTTCCTCATAGTCTGAGTACTGCTGTTTTTCAGCGTACATGAACAAACTAAAGTCTGTGGGGAATAAACAGAGGGCTATAGATAGCATCAGCTCTCATATGAAGGATCAGGAAAAATTATAGCTTACCCAAATTTTAAGCAGAGGAGTGTGCATAGAAACAGAACGGGCAGTAGCAGAGAATTTATTTATTCCTCAAGCCCCCTGCCACTCCCATACCACTAAGCAGAAAGATTGGGAACTCCAATGATAAGGAAAAAATATGGGGAATTTCAGGGTCACACCAGTGTGGCAAAGGGACTTCAGATCTAGAAAATTTCCGAAAGAGAAGTTGTGATTCATCTTCCTCTTTCAGAGGTGCACACCACAAGAGCCACACCTTTCCCCTTGAAATATGTAATTAGTTTGTGTAAAACATAATTGTTTTACACAAAACACAATAAAACACACCATGTTTTGGACTCTGACCTGCAGGAGCTGGGAGAAGCAGCAGGTGATGTCCACATCCCCATGCCTGGTCCACAACAGAAAATGAAAAGAAATTGCCATCCCTGGGGAAAGGTGGAACTTATGGCCACTAGAACAGATTTGGAGCAGCACCAAGGGATACAGCCTGGGATTTCATGGTGACAACCCCAAGCTCCCAAGGTCTCTGTGGGAGTGGACAGCCAGCTTCCCAAGACCCCATCAGGCAGACTGAATCTAGCCAGAAACATATCCTGTTTTGCAGCTGCTCCAGGCAGTGGCCTACCTTGGCTTGCATTGTTTTGGGGTCCTGGATGAAGTCCCAGTCCTGTCCATTCATGCTGTAGGCCACCTTAAACTTCTTCACAAAGGAACGGGACTCAGTGGTGGTCACACTGTCCCCTCCACGAGCCCCCTGAATAATGACGCCTTTGATGTTCTTCGGGACGCCAAGGTCCACCTGCAGCCACTCCTCCCCAGGCTGGGCTTGGGGCACGCGGGGAAACCAGCCCGAGCGGCTGCTCACCAGACGGGCCATGCTGGGAGACCAGTCATAGCCTCTGATGGAAGAGGCAGAGATCTGTGAGTCAGGAATGAGGCCAGAAAGCATTCCCAGCAAGTTGGAGCAGGGTGAATCTGCAGGGAAGGAAAGGCCATGAACAGTCAGGGTAATTGAAGGGAAGTGCTCATGGTCCTCCCCATGGCATTAAGCTCTGGACACTAAACCAACACCAGCACTGAGCATTTCCCCCTCCCTCCCGGAGCTGGAGTCCTGTCCCTCCAAGCGCATCCCTTGCGATGGATGTCTCCATGCTAGTCACAGTGTCACCATTCCCACTGTGAGCAGCCATGACAGTGGCAAGGGACAGCACCCCAGGACGGGCTGTTGGAGGGACAGAGAGGAGCACTGAAGCCAAGGTGAGGAGAGGACCCTCACCAGTGATGCGGCAGCCATACAGCTCCAGCCTCAGGGCGATGCCATTGTGCCAGGTCTGGGGACGGATGCGCACGAAGCGTGTGAGCACTGGGCTGTGGATCTTGTTGAGAACCACCTCTGTGGCATCCTCATTGGCTTGAAATGTCTGCAAGGGAAGGGAAGCACAAATGTACATTTGCACACACTGTTACGTCCTTACCAGATAAGCAGTCAAAATAATCTCAGCAGAGAAAACCAAGGAAAGGCTTTCTGGTCAGGGCCAGCCTCCAACCAGGGCAAGCACCAGAGGCCAGCAGGGACATGTGAGCCGCTGTCAGGACAGCATGGTGGATGGACTCACCTACCAGGCAGGAGGGCCAGGAGCTTTCTGCCTGACTGCCTCTCACAGCACTTTGAGGCACCTCAGACTATCAGGCCTCAGCTGCTTCAAGCTTGCCCCCAGATCTGCTCCAGCACAAATGACCAGATGCCCCCAAACAGGCTGACATCCTGATGCATCCTTACACTGAGCTCCACCCAGAAACATCTCGGGCAAGCAGTCGTGTGAGCAGGAAGGATGCACCTCTGCCTGGGGTGACAAGCTGCTGCCTCAGCCAGCCCCTTGCCTTTGCCTCTCCCATGCACATGCAACCTGCCACATGGAGACAGCTTCTCGGGAGTTTATGATCCCACATGGTATGAAAAGGCTGCTGCCTTACCAGATGGCCATAATCAATAACTACCAGATGGATGTTAGATCCACCTCTCCTGCCCATTTTTTTAATAGGCTGGACAAGGACTGGATACATGTGTTTGTATTTTAGGCTGCAAAGCCATAGTAGGAAAGAAAAGGGAGGGAAAGAGGAAATGCCCGAGGGGAGGATAATTTTCAACCCTTTCTCTGCCACAGCATAAAGCACTAGAGATCACTGACCTAGGCTGCAGGCATTGCCTGCTTTCACTCCAAGCACTTCAGGACAGGACTAGACTATCCTCCCATCTCAGCCAGGAACTACATCCACACTGAGATGCTGGCTGAGTTCTTCTGCAAGCTCCCACCATGTGTATGTGTACTAAGCACAAGAGTTCCCAGTAAGTTTATCTCAGGAAAGCAGGAGAGTGTAATCTCTGGCACCAGTCTCCTGTGGGAGGCAAGAGTCTAACAACTGAGGACAGAAGAAGGGGTGAGGCAGTATCCTGGCCCCTTGCCTTGAACAGCAGCTAGGAAGCATTTTGTGAGCCTCCTGTGGCTCTAGGCTTGCAGACGGCACACGTTATTTCTCTTCTCCCAGGATCCAGCACGGCAAGGTGCGCAGAGGGTGTTTACAGGGCTGTTCACAGCACCCCAGCTAGCTCTGGGCTGCCCTTGCACATCACCATCCACTCCTTCAGGGCAGGGAGCAGCCACCCCACAGAGTGAATCAGTTGCAAATCTGGCTGGTAATTGGGATGAGGGGTTGATGTGAACTTGAGCAGAAATGCTAATCTAGAGAATATATATCATGCTGCTACCGTTTAGCAACACAGCATGGTTTATGTGTTTTTAATATCCTATTTTATCCTGTCTGACCTCACTTCCCATCCTTTTCCTTGCTCAGCAGACACCAAATACCCTTTTTTTCCAGCAGGAGGGCTATAAGAAGAGTGGTTACTGTGAAACACTCTCCAGGCATATATGTGTGTGTGCATGAGTGTGTCTTGTAAACCTGTGGGCACAGACACACACACAAACAATTTAAAAGGATATATTTGCATACCACAGCAGAGCCTTCAGCTTTATGCCAACACAGAAGCTGACACACAACACCTTACCTCTGAACCTAACACCAGAGGACAGGAAATGTTTATCTGAGCCAGTGCAACTATTTTAGCACAAGGAGCAGCTTGTCAGGTCAGACCAACGGTCCCTCTGTCCCGGAGGACAGCTCCTAATGGTGGCCCCAGCAAATGTCCAAGGGCAGCAAGTCCAGTCTTCTCCTGGCAACCTCTATTTGCTTCCCACCATCAGCAGTGTGGAGACTCCATGAGCCAAAGGTTGCATATGGACCAGCATGCTTAACAGTCACTGACGAGGTTTGCTGCTCTTTTTGATTTAACATATTTCAAGTTTTGTTCTTTTTTAGCTCACTTCGCACATTCAAGCATCAGGGGCCAGAATCCAAATTTACACCAGCATAATTTGTTGCTGACTTCTGCACAGTCAAGCTTGACAGAAAGCAGAAGCAGGACTGAGCCCAAAAACTTTATCACTACTATAAGCATCGCTGAAAACATCTCTTAGACTACCTTGGTCTCAACTACCTGCTTCCAAGAAGATCAATTTCAATTCTGCCTTAGATTAAGAAATCAGCAACTTAATCAGGCTAGATCACATTCAACAAGCTATGAACTCTGTATCTGGGCCATGACACTCCAGACTGCCAGCTTGCGAGGGCAGAATCGGCACCTGACTTCCAGCTCTGCTATCAGCTGCACTGGTAGGATCTGTTCCGTTGAACCTTGCCTCTGAACCGCCCCACCTGATCAGAAGTCATTGCTTCGCACCCTGTTCAGCATAACAGAAAGGGGCATGTGCTTGGTGCTGTTAGAGACCTAACATGGTATTCCCACATGCCTGCTCTTTCAGCCTCCTTCCCAAGTGGAAGTGCACTGTGAGCCTGCAGGTCCTGATGCTGCTGACCAGGGTCTGACCTTGACCGTCTGGTTTCCCTGTACTGAAAATGTGGACCCCAGGGCCCCAGCACACTGTGGAGAGAGGCCCATTGACTTCAACAGGCTCTACATCCTGCCTCAAATTAGCACTCACAGCATAGGAAGAACTAGCAAGAAAATGTGTGAAATTGGGAGTGCCAAGAAAGCAAAGATTTCTTCCCTCTCTACCAAAATAGAACATTGCTATTCCTCCCGTCCTATCTGCTTCCCGTCCCACTCAGCACATATTTTGAGCCAAATCTTCGAATGGTGTAAATCAACATATCACCATCGAAGTATAAGAAGTCACAGTAATTTACACCAGCAGAAAAAAAAATACCTGGCTGTGATCTAGGGAGATAGATAGATAAATAGACATACACTCAGCGGAGAGCACACATGCGTATGCACATGAACACACACTGAAGGGTGATGGAGCCAGAAGACGAATGGGAAAACCATTAACAAATTAAAAGCACCTTCCAAGAAACAGTCAAGGGAACTCGCTTTCACTGCTGCATCAAAGAGCTGCCCATCTTCTCCTCATACACTGTATGTTTACTTCCGTTTTAGTTCAGACAGCAGGTCTGCATTTGAAATTAAATTGATAATCAATGAGAGCTGACCTGCTTAATTAATTGGCTGCAGAAAGCAAGTGGTAAGGGAGAGGGTGTAAAAGTAGGGGATGATGTCCAGGCTAGAGGAGGACTCTGAAAGTTTTCTGTGTGCATACACATGTAAGCTCCACAGCAGCATTTGCAAGTTACATTTTTTACATGTTGGAACCATCACAGGGTGATGGGGGAGATTGCTGAAGCTACATTAGTTCCAGTGGATATGGGAATTGTGCCATTTGCAGTTTGGAGTGAAGGAGATGAAGGACAGGGAGACAAAAAGTCCCATGAAGTTGAAGGGGCAGCGAGTCAAAGGAGGGAGTAGGAGGTAACCTCTCTCCTGCTCTATTTATTATGCTGCTTGGCCACTATGCAATTTCTCGGGATGCTGAAGAAAATGGCTGAGGGAGGAAGAGGAGAAGGCCAAGGATGGCAGCAGCCCTGCCTTCATTCGTATATATGTGTCTCTTTGGACCCACTAGATTTACTGCAGGATTATATTACTCCTGTGGAGACAGAGCCCTGGAACAGAGCATGCTAACAGGATTAGGGCTTCGGGATTTAGACAGAGGAGCATGAAGGAGAAAAGTAGGGGAGATTATTTTCCTTGTCAGATAGGGAAGGCATAAAATGGGGCATGTTTGATGGTGGGAGGATTCTGGCTCAAGTGGAGGGTGGATAGTTCTGGATTTATTAAATCCAGGAACAAGGAGTTAAAAGAAAAATGATACTTGGCAACACTTAACAAAGCACTGTGTCTGGGCAAGGCACAGTGTGCTGGGCTGGGCTTGCCAGCTCCGTGTCTTTGAGAGGCTCCACTCAGATTTGGGAGTCATCAGGGACGCGAGGAGTGGTGCTATGTTAGCCTGCAAAGGAGATATCGGGCCCAGAAATACAAAGCTGCAGCCTTGCTAGGAAAGCCAGGGCTGTAATTCTCCCCAGGTACTGCACCAAGGGTGAATGCACAAGTCTGCCTTTGGCAAAGCCTGATGTCTTTGTCGTGCCTGCAAAAGCAGCAGAAGCAGGCTGGGACCTGGATGTTTCTGGGCAAATCCTCTGCACCGTGATGTCTCTGCGCAGAAACACTTGTGGCCCTCTGGCTCATTGTGCCAGCTTTTCCTGAGTTTTCCAGATAAAAAAGCCACAGGACTGAAAGCCTTTCTCTCCTTCCTCAGGTGAATAAATACAGGAGACCTGATTAAGAACTGAAAAGACAGAGGAACACTCCTAAGGGAAGGTACAAGGGTCTCCAAAGTGTCATCCTCAATATTTACTGCCAGCATCAAAAACCTCTGATGTTCCTAGCTTCAATGTACAGCTGAGATACTGCTCCTTGCAGCAATTTAGTCTTTGTGCAGCTACCACCTGAAATGCCACTCAGGAAAGTTAACTAATAACAAGCACAAAACCATCAAAATGAGTAAGAAATGAAAAATGCACATCAGCTGAATATTGCTGCCATTTCTCATCCATTGACTTCTACAGGTTCTGAAAACAAATGTTTCAGTTGTATTTTACACACAGAGGAATGGAGGCAGTAAGAGCAGCACTCATCATGGTCCAAACCCACTCCAAATCCTGAAATCCATCCCATGCCAAGTCCCTTGCCACACTAGATGATTCCTGTGAGTTCTTCTCCGCAGTTACTAAGACGGAGCGGCTCACACCACACGGGAGCTGGAACCCCAGATGCTACAAAGAAGGAAACGGACCAGAATGGATGAGAACTTGGTTTTCTGATAAAATCCTCATAGTTGAGCCTGTCCAAAGAAAATGGACAAAAATAAAAGGTCAAATCTTGCTATGTGAAGAAAATGGCCAAAAACAAAAGGTCAAATCCTGTCAGGTGCTCTTTTCCTTCCTTGGGTTCAAGAAGAGTTGTTGTTTTCTGGAGACATTTGCAAACCATTAGATAAGATCTCAGCACGTACACCAGGGCTAATGCCTGGAAGATAACTTCAGAGGCCATTGGCCTGGCCCCAGGTCACAGGAGGTGGACAAAACAGGGAGGGCAAAAGCCAGAGCAGCTTTTCTGTAACAGGGTTGGTTTGGCCCTGTAGGGGTACGCTGGTGAGGATGGCACGTGGTGGTGGCCACTCTCCTCCCTATCTCCCTTCTCAGGGACACACAGGAAAACAGCAGGGCAGCACCTCTGGCCAGGTTCCTGGGTTAGCCTCCCCCCCCACCCCCCCACCCCCATGCCTGAGGGAAAGACAGAGCACCACCCCCTGGACAGGGGGATGTTTAGGCCAGGCTTTGTGGGGAGCGGGCTGCCAGGAAGGGGAAAGCCTGGCAGGGATGGGGTGGGAGGGGGAGGGAGTGAGTGTGAAGCTCCACTCCTGCCAGCTGCCCTCCCACTGCCTCCCCATCCCAGAAACATAGCAGTGCTCCGCACGGAAACAGCCCAGCCAGCCCTGTCTGCTGTGAGCACATATTAATCACATTTTCCGCTGCTCCATCCTGCCTTTCCCGTTTCCCTTGCTGCTGAGTGCCAGCAGCTGGGGACTCAAAGGTGAGCCATCACATTTGGCAGGGAAACACCTTGGCCCCACTGTCATCTGAAACACCAGAGGGAGGGGAAGCAGGGGGCAAAAGAGAAGCAGTGAGAGCTTCCCATCCTCTGCAGGGAGCATCATCCCCTCCCACACTCGCTGGTTTTCTCTCACATTAGCTCCCCGATGAAGATGTGAATGTATAGACCCACCTATACGTGGCAGAGCATTGCTTTTGGCCCACAGAGCTGGCAGAAATTCAGAGCAGTGTTTGGCACACCCCATATGCCTACGTGTGCATGTGCATATATATGTGTGTATGTGCAGAGATACGTATGTGCATATATGTATGTGTCTATATATATGTATCTATCTGCATGTATATAGAGAGTCCTGGTCTGTCCACACCTTCCCCTCCCTCCCTGCTCCTCATGGCACCAAATCAAGCTGCGGCATACTTGACGAATCTCTTTGGCATGGTTTGCTCCAGCGCTGCAGCCCGGGCTGTGCCGAGCTCCGCACTGATGCAGGGAGGGAGCTGCACCTTGAGCACAGACAGCTGGGAGCTTGCTTAGCCCAGGAACAGTGGGATTAGTGCAGGCTCGGAATGTGGGACCAGCGCTCCCTGGCATCAGGTCTGTGAGCAACTGGCCTTGCCCTGGCCCCACTGCAGCTCAGCAGCTGGCAGCCAGTTGTTTGGCGGGGCAGGAAAGCAGTCACCCGGATGCGAGGGGTAGGCGAGCCACCAAAAAGGTATTACTTATCCTCCAGCCTTGGGAGGTGTCTGCTAAATTAAGGCCAGAATGTGGGAATTAATTGATACTGGAATAGAGGAGTAAAAAAGAAGAGGTTTGATTTTTCCCACTTTTTTAATGAAAAGAGAAAACAGAGTAGAAAAAAGCTGACAGAAATCAAGGGCCAAGTCCTGAAATGGTGGCAATTCAGGTGGTTGTAGGATTGTTTTGGATTGACACCAGCCAGGCTTTAGGGTCTTGTCAGAGCAATGTAAATTGGCTTAGCAGCACTGAAACCAGTCATGCTGTCCTGCTCCGCCCTGGCTGAGGATGCAGTGTCCAATGCCCAGGACTGCAAGGATGGGCTATTTATTCTCCTCTGCAACCAAAACCACTCTCCAGGCCAGATTCCTGCTCCAGTTAAGACTTGAAAAGGTAAATTTATTGCCAGTGGTTATTTGAAACACTGAGCTGTGCACATAGCTCATCTCTCTGTCCAGCATGATGAGTATCTCCTGCCTGACTCAGTTTACAGAAAAGGTCCCAATGAGACCCCAAACTCACCTGGGGTGAGGAGAGGTGGCCCTGGTTCACAGAAAGGTCTGCTGTGACCAGTGGGTTGTGGGAGAGCACAGAGGCTCCACACCACTACATGGGCACTGTGTTAGGGCTACACATGAGCTCTGCTATGAGCTATTGTCCTGGAGCCAGCCCACCCAGGATCTGGGGGATCCCAGCTGAGGACTCCTCTATGTGGTGCTGGGCTGCCCAGTGCCTCCATTTCCCTACTTCTAAAATAGGATTAACACTCCCTCACTGGCACATGAGGAGCTTAAATACTCCAAATATTGCAGGTATGAGACCCTGATAGGGACCTCTGCACAGAGAGGACTCATTCTGGGAAGCAGAGGGAATTTGAACCTAAGACACACTTGTGAGGAAGGGGAAATCACACAGCCCGGAAGGGAAGGAAATGTCTGGATGAATCCTGGACAAGGCAGGCTACTGCATTTCACTCCAGCAGCGCCCGTGCCAGCAAAGGGAAGGGACAGCTGATTTAATAGAAGTGCTGAGCAATCAAAAATTACTGGGACATGTGGGGGGGGGAAGGTGTGTGGGACCCCAGCCAGAGTTCATACAGACACACTATGGCACATCAGCAGGGAGGACTTGAACACAGCAGCAGTGCTGGTGGGTGCCACAGAACAGCAGGGAAGCACTTCCTTGAGGCACCCTTAACCAGAGAACAACCACATGGCCAAAGCAATAGACAGAAAAACCAGCCCGGCCCCATGGCTACCTTTACCCTCCTCCCCATACACTTCCCATGCAGACCACTCCAAGTTTATCATTCCTGGCCACACACCAGCATCCATATGGTGTGAAACAGATGAACACCCATATTTACCCTCCTTCCTCCTTGCTCCCACCTCTGTGGGTGTCCCAGAAACACAGCAAGAGCATGCACAGCTCCCAAGACTCAGTGCACCCTTGCTGACCATGTCTGTTTAGCACAGATCTCATAGCTCTGGCAGCCTGAATTGTTTCTCATTATTTATTGCTCATTTTGTTCTCTGGGACAGTGCAATTGCCTCTTAGGGTTTGTGCCCTTTCACTTCCAGTTCTCAGTAACTCCTGAACTACAGTTTCATGTGATTTTGTGATTGTTAACCCAGCATGCAGACGCGTCTACGATCACAAAAGCTCAATGAATCTTATATGGCAAAACACAGGCTGTGAAAACATTTTCTCCTTCATTTGCAGTCAAAGAACATACTCTCACCACCACGAAAGACGCAGCAGCAGCCAGGTTTTCCAAGGAATAGTGTTTCCTCATTGCTGTGCAGAGGGGAAAGGACTATTTCTGCTCAGAGCATCATCAGTCTTTTAGCCGTCATCAGAAAAGGGGTCCCTCACAGATTAAACCCTCTGGGCCTGCAAAATCTCTCCATTCTCTTCCCTCTTGTTGGCTGCAAGACCCACCAAGGTGCAGGCAGAAGAGACAAAAAGGACATTACCTTGTGGTTTTTCCCGTGTCTGTACATCATCCAGTCCTCGCCGTTGGTGCTGACCTCCAGCTTATAGGTACGGACATAGTAGCCCTTCTGGGTTTCTCTCGAGATGGCACCCTGGGTGGCAATGGCTGTGAGCACAGTCAGAAAGTGGAGGTCCACCTTGCCAGGGGAAAAAGGGACAAGAAGTACAGTGGTGACCACCTAGGAGTCCAGAGTGGCTAATTAGTTCCTCTCTCTGTCTCTGAAAAATTAAAAGGTGCAAATTCAGCCTGTCTCACTCTGTGGGTGCACATTTCAACAGCCACGACCCTTCCCAGGGCTGACTTCAGCAGGATACAACTCTGGGACAAGAGTAGCTAAGGATCTTGATGTCTGTTTATATGGGACCATCACAAAGCCTTCTTTCTGCCTCAGACCAAGCAATAGGATCTGCACAGAAGCTCATGTCCATTAAAGCAGGACAGAGACTGACTTTTTCCATGTAAAATAAAAGCATAATATCCAATTAGCAAGTGCTGCAGCTCTTGGTTTTGCCTTGCTGGTTTTTTTTTGTTTGTTTTACAACATGGGTTGAGAAAGGTCAGCAGAGCTGGCTTAGTAGCCCTGCCATGAATGAAGAATGAGACGTCTGCTAGAGGCAATGACATTCACCACCTCCTGCTCGTAGTGCCCTTTAGCAAGCAGTGTCTCCCGGCGATGTGACACAGTCAGAAGCTGTGTGTGGACACACTGTGGCTCTAACCAGCTCCCAGGGAAAGCCTTTGCTCTGTCAGCCCCCCCCCGACATCAGCCCGCTCACGCTCCCTGCATCGCTGATGAGATAAATATTATTCTAGTTGTTTTTCTATGCACCCCCAGGAGACTTTGGTCCTCAGGCCAGTGGCGGAGTCAGTGGCCCTTGTAAGTGGCAGAGGTCCCTCAGTCTTTGTCAGTCTGATGGAAAGTCCATCAAGGTTTGGGCAGAAAGGAGGGGGTGGGAGAGAGACAGTGGATGGAGTCAGTCCTTGTGCAGGCAAGCTAATGGGAGAGCCAGCCTGCCGCATTTCACTGAGGCACTGCAGCTCCCCTGCTGCTTGCTCCCCGTGAGCCACAGAGGCAATAAAAAATTCAACAACCCTTATGGTCAAGGGTCAGTTTAACAGCGTGACACTGCATTTGGTGGGAGAAGAGGAGAGGAGGCTGGAAAGGTACCTGGAGGTACTCTTTGTTGCTGTCCACATTGGGAGTCCAGCCGTTGTCATCACTGTTGAGCCGGCTCTGCTGAGGGGTCCATCGCTCATCTGAGTAGGTGGAGGAGGCACTGATCTGCATGTTGGAGATCCTGCCAGACTCCATCCCCAGAGGCACATTGCACTGAAAGTCTAGAGCAGACACACACATACACAGAGATTGGTTTACACTCTCAGTACTTCACCCCCAAAGTGAAACGCAGCCCTGGTAATCTCTCCAGCTAACCCTGAGCAAAGCTGCCTGTCTGGAAAGATGAACAGATCTGCACCATCTTGCAGGTTGTGTGTGTTCACAGATGGCACTGAAAAATTATAGATAGGGCAGCTTTGTGTTTGCATGGCCCTCTGAACACTAATACAGTCTGAATCTTTCTCCCTTTCTCTGTCTTCTTCACCTTTGCTGGGTTCTGACACAATTCTGTCCCTTCCCTCCCTCCACCTCCACCAAGATGTTCCAAGTACCCTTGCCACAAAGTTCCCATCTTGACGGCTGTAGGTGAAATCTAAGAACTGACAAGGCAAGGAATACAGACAGACACATTAGGAGGGTGCTTGCTGTTGCCAGCAGGAACATCAAGGATTTGAATGAAGCTCTTAAGGTTTTGTGTGCATGTGAGAGCAGGGATGCGCATGTGTATGTGTCTGTCTGCAGCACTGTATGTGGTATGAGGCCCAGAGGGATTAACCAGACAAGATTATGAAAGACACTGCTATACTTTTCTTGGATCTCCTCATTTCTAAGGCTTTAGAAGTCACAATTAGCTCAGTTTTATGGCCCATCTCATCTATTTTATGGCAGCTGTCTTGTAAAAACAATAGCAAAGAAAACAGTGATAGAAAATACTGCATGGGTCCAAGCGTGCTGCTGCTGTAAACCAACGGGGCTCCACCAAACTGCCTGTGTTTTTAATGTGGTCAAGTCAACCCTGGTTGGAAATGATGGGCCAAGTGAGGATGTCAGTGCTATTATTAAAGTTTCAATTTACACCACCATAAATGAAAACAGGCCTGGCACTTTAACAAAGGCTCTGGTGCTTGATTTCTCAAGCTTTGTGTTCAACATCTTATTTGCAAATCCAGAACAGAAAAGGGATTAAAGAATATATCAGCTGAGTGTGGCAGTGGTAATGGTGAAGAGCTCATGTTTGTCTGTAACTCTCACAGCCTCAGCAGAACATCCCTTACTCAATCACAGAGTAAGAGGTTGTAACCCTGCCTCCCTGGTGCTGCACAACCCCTAGTCTACCCTGCTCTCTGTCACAGGCTTTCAGTGGCAGGTCAGGGACTCCTTCTCTTTCTTTGGGACTGAGGGGTGTCCTGAAGGCTTCTTCTGTTGTATCAGAGGTTCACTGTGAACAGAGGTCAAGAACAGTAGCTCTGAGGCAAAAATACCAGGGGAAAACAAATGGAACCTTTCCTTGCCTGCAAGTGTTACCATAAAGAATCAAAATGCTCTTCATTCTCAAAATACACAACTTACTTCCTTACTCCATATCAATTTATCTCCCTTATTAAGGGTTATAAACCAAAATTTGGCTTGAAATTCTTAGAGCTTTAAGCAATCTTTAATTAGCCAAGAAATTCCAATTTGTGGTTTGGGACTGTGAATTTCTGGAAAACTAGAGCAAGAGAGAGCGTGTGCATATTTTCCCCCATGCTTTAATGAATCTGCTGCACATGCTGGGCTGAAGTCTTCCCCTAAATCCTTTGGGCTGAGTACATACATGAAGGATTCAAACCCAAAAGGTATTGAAAAGACTTCACAAGCAAGTGAAAAGTCAACAAAAGGTCAGAAAGTGAAATTCTTACTGAAATCTTACTTCTATCAAAATAGAGAACAGACCTAAGTGAAACTGCTGTCTGCACTGCTGGTAGAGGACCAGTCCCTGGACACACTTCTGCCTGCTTCACTCTTGCATATGCCAAATGAAAGATGGGAAACACAGGGAACACAACTAAGTCATACACACACATTTCCAACTTACTTTCTGGGACTTCCTGGTGGATCAAGTAGTACTGAGCAGAGAAACCATCCTTAGCCACTGCCAGGTCCGTGTGGAAGGTGAGAGAGAGGACGCCGGTGGTGGAGCGGATGTCCGATGGCATATTAATGCCACAATACCTGCCTATCAAGGGGCCCACTGCAAAAGAAAGAGCAGGGAAGGTAATGCCTGCTTTTCTACTGGCCTCCTGGGTCATCAGCTCATTGCTGATCAGGATAAAAAAGATAGGCTTTGGGGATGGGCTATTTTTTATATCCATTGGCCTGGTGCCATGCAGTGCAGAAATATCCACTGCAGCAGGCATTGCTCTGCAATTGCTGGGAAATGCTCCAGAATGCTCTGTTTCTCAGTTTTGCTATAAGGTAGGGAGCCCTCCCATCATTGCATGAACCCACTGCCCTTCCCTGAGGGAGAACTGCTGGTGTTTGGAGTGTCCCATGGGGCTTTTCAGATCAGTGGTTACAACAGAGCCGTAGTTTGTGGTTTAATGAATGCAGCCATCTGCAGGCACACTGTACCCAAGCTGGCCATGGCATGCCCTAATGGCAGGCTGCAGCCACCTTTGAGGTTAGGCACTCTTGGTGTTCAGACATAGACTGCACAATTTTGGAGCTTTGTGAGACACCAGGAAGGGTCAAGGAAAGCAGTGCAGCATCCCGTGGCTTACCCTGAGGGATACCATCCCAGATGTCTAGCCAGTCATACTTGCAGTCTCCTTCCCCTGACTGCAGTGGGTCATGCTCGAGGTCAAAAAGCAGAAAGTGGAGGAGGATTTCTGTCTTTGGCTTGGCTATGATGGTGAAGATGCAGTCCAGGTTGTGTGGATACTTGTCAGGGAAACCCGGAGACTCAATAGTGCCATTGGAGGCAGTGAAGTTTCTGGAGCAGTCCTCGGAGCCTGTAGCAGCAGGAAAAACCCAGAGCCTTAGCAACAGTGAAGCTCAATGCCAACAACTTGACACTGTGAAAACCCCATTCTGAGTTTAGTAGGGTTGTGTATT
This sequence comes from Peucedramus taeniatus, assembly GCA_013400575.1. NCBI lineage: Eukaryota > Metazoa > Chordata > Aves > Passeriformes > Fringillidae > Peucedramus > Peucedramus taeniatus. The sequence continues at coordinate 96,374 of WBNO01004103.1, forward strand.
CACTTCTGGAAATGTCCTGCAGCTCAAGAGCTGTGGGAATTACTGCAAGGTGATTTTCAAAGCTTTCCACAGGTGGAGAGACAAGGTCCATGAGGTACTGTAGTGGACAACATAGCTCAAAATCCCTTGGACAGCTTGCAGACATAATCTGTACACCACTGTTGATCCTCCTGACAATTACTTCAAAACCAGGACTAGAATAGTGAGCCTATCCAAAGCCATTGCTGTGATTTGGCAGGCCAGCATCGTGCCACGTCCCTTACAGCGGTGGTGGTGGACAGGGAGGCCACACCAAGCTGTCCTGTCTTCCCCAGCTAGCACTTTCCACTCTAATCCATCCCCCAAACTGACCTGGCAAACCTGTGTGCTGCTCCAGAGCCTGCAGAGGGGCTGGCTGGCATGCAGGGAGCCACCATCCTCAGTACTCATGACACAGCTGCTACCTGCAGCCGTGCAGGCAAGGTGCCACAGCAGCCCTAGGTCTGGAGGAGGAGCCCTGTTTGGGGAAGGAGCTGCCTGGGATGGGGCAGAGAGGAATAATGGGATGTATTCATTTTGGAAAGGCTGTTCCTGTGGGCCAGTCTCCTGCAAACTCCAGCCTTCCAGCACAGATATCTGTGCCTCAGTTTCCTCTTGAGGAAATCCGGAAGCACAAATATTTACACAGTGAAAGGGCCTGTGGGAGGGTGCCAATGTCTCCACTGTTTGCTGCAAACCCTTGGGAAGTGCACAGTTAGCCTGCAGCACCCTCCCTCCCTCTCCCCCGCCCCTCGAGACCCACACAAGGGACAGGGCCCAGCTCCAGCACACGTCTCCACAACGTGGCCACATTAAGAGTGGGGATAACAGAGGCCATGGAAGGGGGGGTTTCTGCTGAGAGCAGGAACAGAGCCCTCTTTTTCACAGAATGAGCCATCCACACCAGAAATGCAAGTTATTTCTATCCTTAAGGAAGACCTTTGCTTGGTGGGGAGGACAGACAATGTTGCCTCTTATTTATTGCTGACCTCAGCACTGGCCTCGGCTGCAGCTCGGTGCCCCCTCTCATACAGCCAAGGTGCCTCAGGGTGGTTGGGGAAAGGGGAATTTGTGTCATATTCATACCACGGTGACTTTGAAACCCTTGCCAGGACAATAGGCAACAGAAATCTGCAGCCTGGAGCTATCAGAGGAGAAAGGGGGTGTTAGAGAGGCTGCTGGCCACTGCTGCAACCTGGCACTAGCATTCACATAGGTTTCTGCTTCACTTTTACTGGGACACTCTCCTTGTCCTCTACAAACCCTCTTGCTCCAGCTCTTCCAGGCAGCACCAGCCTTCCCAGGACTAATGGCAGACTTGTTATTCAATTCAGCATTAACCTAAGAGTCAGGCCAGCAGCCTGCAGTAATAGCAGATCTTGCACTGCATTATGCAGTGCCTGGCTGGAGAGCTACTCAGGAGAGGCTTTTAATTGACTGCCTAATGAAGCAGCCAACTTTTCTGGTGTGAACCTGTGGGGTAAAACGCAGAGGCAAAAAAAAAAAGGCCAAACACAAATCACAGCATAATGCCATGAGCAGGGATAAGGGTGTACTTCGTTGCAAACAACCTGAAAGATGAACAGATAAATAGTGAAAATAACACAAGCTCTGAGCTAGGGAGAAAATCAAAGCCTAAACCCAGAGTCAGGGACTGTGCTCTAGAGACAGGCAAGACGTAACTATGTCACCACATTAGACAACAGTTTCCTCGTGTGGGGTTCTTATCGCATTTGGTATCTTTGTCTGCATTTTGGCTAATAGCAGCAAACACAATGATCAGCTTTTTATAAGGAAGCTGCAGATAATCAACGGGAGTCATGCTGACTTCGGCAGCACAGGCCAGCCTGAGAGGAGACTTTGATGCCCAGCGCTGGAGAGCTCAGGCCGGCCCTGCGAAACTGACTCACAAAGGGAGCAGCAGGGAGGCTGGACCAGCCAGGGCAGGCGGCTCTTGTCAGCCCACAGACTGCCTACCGATACCCATCAGGGGATTCAAGGACTGGTATGTGGTTGTTTGTATGCAGATTGCTCCTCTCTCACACTGTGATAAGGGAAATTGAGCACGAGGTGGGGAAATAAATGCTCCATTGAAAAGAGTTGGTTTTTTAGGTCACCTTTAAGACAGAAGGAATCTGCAACCACTGCTGCCTTTACTGATGTGGACAATGACAATCTGATGACCTTTAAAGCTGGTGATACCCTTGCTGGTTACCCTGACAGCTCAGATGGAAACTTGGCCTGTGCCTGCCTGCCTGCCAACAAAAGGCAGGGTTTGCTTGTAGTGCAGGAGCCCTGCAGCCAGCACTGCCCACCGCCCTCTCTGGAGCCCTGGCGGGGAGCGGGCCGGACAGATATGGGCTGGGAGTGCTCCTGGATCACGGGCTCATCCACACTGCTGTGCCAGAACCTGCCTTGCCAGGCTTGATTTTGTGGGCTGTGGCTGTAAGAAAGTGTGGCTGTATCTGGAGAGGATGGCTGCCTGCAGGAGTGGGGGTGACAAAAGAAGCCCCAGCACCACTTCAGACCTGAAGGCAGTACTTCAGGGACTTTCATCGAGGGACACAAACTCAGCTCCAGCCTCCATCCAATACCTCCTCTCCTTCAGATCAGCCCTTGATTCCTCTAAATCCCTCCCTCCCTCCCAGTAACAACTTCTCCTTTCCTCATAGATTTGGTCCCTTACTGGCTCCTGTCTACCCATCCCTTCCCACAGCATGGCCAGGCCACCTCAGCCAGCTGGGCCACCCCACATTGCCTCGTGCCCTGAGTCAGGGCATGGATGCAGTGTGAGGTCAGGCACAACCCTGCTGGGCTCACAGGATTTGTGAGCAGGGAGAGAGAGGCAAGAGGGGCTAAGGTGGGTCTTCCCACCTGCATTCTTTGCCATCCTCACTGATGGCAACTGACCTTAGCAAACCCCAATATCTGGCTGAATCACTTAACTTTCAGGACTAATCTGCATCCTAACCATAAACTAACAGTGGTAGTGAGCTGGCTGCTCAGCAGCTCAATGGCCAGTTATGCAGTCCAGGCAACCACCAGCAGCAGCACTTTCCTCATTCATCTGAATCTTCACACGTGCCCTGTCCTCATTGATTCACAATGAATTCAGGGAGTCTCATTCTCCTGCAGCAAAGTCTCCACATTCACATCTACCTATGGCGAGGTTATGGGCTGTCTGTGCACGTCTGCCTGCTGCACAGCTGGCCCTGGGCCTCTGGGCACTGCTACCTGTGCTCCCCATCTTTTCTTTAGAGATGCTAGATAAGCAACCCTACTGTGCTCCTTTTCGGTTCTTCCCATGGCACAGACTTTTTTTTGGTGCTGGATGCAATGACTGAAAGCCACGTGTGTTGTCTTCCGACACATCACCAGAGGAATGTGGGCACAGGGCAGGTGCCCACGGGCACAGGGCAGGTGCCCGCGTGCCCGCACAAAACACTCTCCTGATCCCTCAGCATGCAGGCACACCTCTCTCACATGCACACAGAGCAGGGGCAATTTTTTCAAGCCTTTCTTCCCAGGCACAAAATTCTGGCAAATATTTAGACAGAAACACTATTAAAAGGGCTTTGAGCAGATTTTTCTTTCCTCAATAGTAGTTTAAGTATTAAATAGAATTATAAACAGTTCCTCTTATATCAGCCTGGAAGGGTGCTGCCTCAGACTTTGACAGCACTGCTGACAGCAACCGCTTGAAGACTAGAGCTCCCCAGTTATAAACCCCACATCTGTGGAGAGAAAACATAGCATCACTGATTAACCCTGAATCATAGCTCCACAGGAGGGGGAGCTCCATGCACTTCTAACAGAGGGACAATCCCCTTTTAGCCCTAACAATGCCAGGGAGTAAAGATATGTTTCTAGTTGTCGAACACAAGAGAGCATTTAAGGAGGAACCCTGCTTTAATTGCCACACTGTGATTCAAAAATGCATTATCATGTGCATATTGCATTGTCATGTGCAATATCTTTACCTTATTGGAAATGTGATGCACAGACTTGCTTCAATTAAAATAAAAAGTCCTTTATCTCTGGAAAATATGCTAGAAATCACATTGAAAAGGTGGTCAAAGGCATCTCCAGATGAAGATAATTGTGTCAAACAGTCTGGGAGACAGGCACTGACTCAGACACTCACCTGTCTTGTAGATCTCATAGCGCAGAGAGAAGCCAGCACCTTGCCGTGCGTAGTCTGAGGTGAACTTGATATAGAGAGAAGGGCCAGAAGAGATGATGGTAGGAGGTGCAATGTTCCCACAGTGCTTACCCAGCAGGTCTGCAGCTTCACTGTCCCCATCGCGGATCTCGATGTAGTCGTACCTGCGGAGGCAGGTGAAAAGGCAGGGAAACCATCTGTCAGGGAGATGCTTCAGGATGCCAGGCGCAAACAAAAACCACTCTTGGTATCTGCATATTTCACAGAACGTCTTCCAGACAGGTACCTGGGACACTCTTATTCACAACACACCTCACCACAGACCTCAAAACACTTTTTCTCTTTTGCCTGACTATGTTTAGGTCCTTTCCTCTGCTGTCATTCACCATTATTAATTTGTTGCACATACATCCACTTCACCTTCACAGCCAACATGCAAAATTTAGGACACGGTCTACCTCCATTTCCACAAAACTCTTTTGACATGGGAGAAGCTCAGACACAACTCTCCTGGGGCTGCTCTCCTCCCCTGAGCTCTCTTGTGAAGTGCCGTTGTGCTCTTTGGTAGAGCTCACTTTATTCCAGTATCCATGTGGGATTTGGCCAAGTAACCACCAAGTGAGACTGTCAGTGTTCAATCCATGTGAGCAGGTAGCTCTTTTATGTACTGATACCACATTGGTCCTCTAGCAAGCATGGCAAGTTCACTCACTTAGCACTTGGACATTAATATTAATCCTCTTCTATTAAGTGCTAATGAAGATTTTCTGTGGATGAGAAGTTTTGTGTAAGAGCTAGGTACCCACACTCTTTATTGCTGATCTTGTACACCCTGTAACTGCAACCTGCCTTTGCTAAATCCTACTTGAAGATGTTTCACTTGCCCACTGGCCTGGAGATCAGACTGGTCTGGGGTTAGGAATGTGTAGGGTTAGAAGAATTGCCTCCTGGTGCAGAGACAAAAGCTTGTTGCAAAGCTTGGCTGGAAGGTGAAACTGCCACAGATCCCTTCATATTTTCTAGGCCATGAGTAGGCAAGGTAGTAGTATCAGGCCCTGTGTGCTGTGAAGAAACAAACAGCTTTTACGTGTACATCTTGTTCTTCAGCTGCTTTCTAACACCCACGTTCTCCCGCCCCTCTCCTCTCTGGCCAGCACGCTGCTATTTACAGAAACTGACCATCTCTCTAGGACTATTTATTTGCTTTGTATCAACCTGTTTGAACAACATTCTACAGCTCATCTTAAGGGGCCAGGGAGGAAAAAAGCATTTCCAGGCTGCCAGGAATCTGCCTTTCTTCTTTGTCACAAGATCTTCTGTTTGGGAATGGAGAGTTGAAAGGAGAAGTAGCTTGCTGGATACAGAATGATCCTCATGTGACTCATTCCTGTCCTGCAAAGCACATATCTGCGAGCAACAACCTCAAAACAAACTTACAGGGACTTAGTGTGCTCCTCCACAAAGAAAGATGGCCCAGACAGCTTTGGTTTCACTCCTTTCTGGGATTAAATCAGGCTGAGAGCCAGAAGCAAAATGCCTGCAGATAAAATTCTGTCTACGCTGGACTGAGCATTCAACTAGCTGTAATTGCCCAGCCTTTAACTTCATTACAGACTCAACTGGCTTGGCCAAGGTGAAATCCAAGTGGTCTTGAGAAGTGGCACTCGAAGAGGAAGAGCATTTGTCTTAGCTGGTGTGTGGACACACAGCAATGCAAATGAAGATCTGCTCCCCCTGCTCTCTCCTCAGCTCTGCCTAGCCCCTGTCACCTTGTGACCCCTTATTACCCTGACGCCAGTCAGCAGCACCCTGTGTGACCCCACTAATGTCCATCATGTGTAGCTTCATCCTAATGTCTCTCCAGGGAGGAGGAACATAGAAGGCAATGTTAGGGCTTCTTCTAAGTAGAATTTTTCCCACTTGTTTGTCTATTTGTTTAAAGTAGTACTAAGCAAACAGCGGGGACATTTTGTTCTCTAAATAACTACTTGCTTTCAGCGTGCTTGCAGCCCTTCCACATCTGAAGTGCACATCTGTGCCACAGAACTACCGGCTACTAGTGAAATTGTGAGTATGTGGCAAAAAATTAATTTGGCAAAAACATGAATGTTGGCAAAACACAGTTAATGGAGTGGACTGTAAAAGCTGCCATTTTCATGCACAGGCTGAGGTTAGCTGCATCCCAGGAATCACATCTGTTTGTGTCCTCGGGGTCTGTACCTCGCCAACACAATCCATGGCTTCAGCTGCTTGACTGCAATGATCACAGCTTCTGCTGTGGCCAGCACAACAAATATCCTAGTGCTGTCCACATGGCTCCTCAAGCCACCCAGTTCTGTAGGAGCCCTGGAATTTCAGAAGCAAGTTCTGGACCAAGAAATTTTTGCTTATTGAATGGGTGACAGACTTCCAATAATACATACAATTAGGGAATATTGCAATCTGCTCATGGGCAAGCTGCAAATGGAAAATTAAAAGAATGAATCTAGTAAGTAAATCATCAGGAAATATTTGCCTCTTTAAACTAAGCCCTATTTGGCTTCATTCAAGCATCTAACTTAGCTTTCTCATACTAGAGCTAATCCTTAATAAATCAAATGTTAAAAACAACTGAAAAAAGCCTTTAAGAGAAGGTCAGGAAATAATTTTTTGCCAAATGTAAAATTAATGTAAATGTGTAAGAGTTTTCTTCCCTAGTTAAAAAATCTTGGCCCAAGTCCTCTGCTCTGCATGAGGCAAAACCTTTTCTTTGGGTCATATAAACAGAGTGTGAATTCGGGAAGTATTACACTTGGGAGATAGCACCAGCCCAAGTGCTGAGTGCTATGATGAGCAGGAGCCTCTACTTCCTCTCCATCACAGCAATTAAGCTTTAGGCTTGCAAAATGAAACACCAAAGACAGCCAATCAAAACTGTTAAACTTCCAAACTTCAGCAAGAATGCCAGCTAATCCCCAGCATAGATTATTTTGGAACCACACGCTTTAGTCACGTCCATGCCTTGGCCCTCCATCAAACAAACTGATAAACCCCATTCTCCTCATTCTGGGTCACTGGGCATGTTACAATCCAGTTTGGCCAAATCTTCGCTCCTGCTAAGCTTAAGTATGGTTTCTAGACTTTCTTATTCCCTTGTGAAAAACAAGGAAACACTGGAAGGAAGAAAACCCAACCATGCTTTCTACTCTACGCATTTCATTGTCAGATAACTACGGCCTAGGGCACAGCTGGGTGGGACACATTTATGCTGCAATGGTGTTCAAACTGTCCCATACAGTGCCCAGCAATTTGCATTTTGCTCATATAACCAAATCCGTCGTTTCAGTCAACATGCACCCATATTCTTGTGAGCTGACCTCTCTGGCATTGCCTCCACTGGGAAAGCTGCCATCTCCAAGCACATTTCATGGCCACTTCTCCACACCTAGGCATTGCTCCAATGAGCCAAGCATAAACATGTGAGGGCAGGGTGCAACCTCTGTAACCCACAAGCGTAAGGAATTGATTAACCAACTCTTCTTTTGCAGGGAAGGTGACCACAGTTGGCTGCTCCTCCAATGGCACAATGGCAAGATATTCTGAGCTGCTGCTTGAGCGAGAATGCCAGCGAGTTGGTTTGAAACCGCCTCAAAGTGCTTTTCACCAGGAAGTTTTGAGGCTGGGAGGCAATGCTGAAATGCTTTTAACTGCCCAGACAATGGAGGCTGAGAAAGAAGGGAAATACAAGGCTTAGATGGTCTTCTTGAAGTTGTTTAACAGAATTAAATGGAAAATGTACAATGCTTACAAATATTGCTACATTTTTATTACAGATTTTTTAGTAGAAAGTGCTTTGCTGATGTTAAGAGAGCTTTTATAAACTAATTATAAAGCACTTCTACGGCCTGTATTATTCATGCTTGTTTGCTTGCTTTTTTCTCCAGTCAACCTCTGCTTCCCAGGCTTTCCTTTCTTTTTTTCTTAAGTCACTTTGCTGCTGGCTTCCCAAATGAGGTGCAACAAAGGCAAACAAGCCCCAGCTGTAGTGATTATGAGACGACCTCCAGCTTTTCAGTCCTTTTCTGCTGCAAAATATGCAATCTGCTCCCTGGCCATTGAGCTGTGCTCCCTGATCCCCTGGGGCCAAGACAGACCTCCCAGGTGCCCACCCAGGCACTGCTGAGCTCCCTCCAGAAATGCTGCAACCTATCTGGGGAGCAGCACCAGAAAGCCTGTGACATTTTTCTGGGTGCTCCTCTCCAGAGGGATACTCAGCACAGTTTAGTGACCCATATTGCTGAACACGAAATCAACAAACCCCATTGACCTTCATCCCCAGGTCCCAAGAGATGCTGAGTCTTTCCCTCCTGAAACATGCTTCAAGGGCATTACAGAGATATCAGCTTAGCATAGGGAGAAACATGAATAACAAATTATTCATGTGTTCACAGCCATATCCCAAGTCCTCTGAATACATAAACTGTGCAGGCCTTGCTTCAAAGCCTAAGGAGGACTGGCCAAGCTCTGACCTAGCTGGCAGCTTTCTCCATCTCTCTCTAGAGCTATGATTTGAAGTAGGTGAGGACTTGCACTCAGCAGAGCCCTGTTTCCACTGCTTGCCAGGACTGGAGAGAGAGGCAAGGCTCTAACCTGAACTTCCCCAATGTTTAATTTGGAGCTATTATTTATAGGCGTTTCCATGGGGCTCATGACTGCAGCTGGCAAACAGTAATGATGGGATTCTCACGAGACCCTGGGAGGTAGGAAGGCAGAGAGGAGCAGTGTCTGCCCCAAGGTCACACAGGAAGTTTGCAGCACAGCCAAGAATAGAAGCCAGTCTTGACTGGAGAGATTATATTATATTGGAGAAATCTTGCCTAGATAGACAGGGAGACAAATAGGTACATACTGCATTCCAACAACCCTAAATTTGGGAATGCCCAGGGCTCACTTGAGCCTCCAAGACCTCTGATCTGCTTGAACCATATGTCACTGTGTCTTGAATGCATCTGCTGAGGAGAGGAAGAAAAACTGCGATTCTAGTGAAATTCAGCAGGTGTTAATATTCTGCAGATAGCTGAGGAAGGCCTGTGCTTAGCCACAATGGCAGCTAGTAAATGCAATTGTTCCCTCTTTGAAAATGTGGTGGGAGGTTTATTTCTCAGAAATTGTTATAAAAAGCTTAAGGTTTTTTGAACCTCCTCTAAGAACAGACAGTTTCTTAGAAATTAAATAGCAGTTGCAGTATAGAGATAATTAAGAAATGGTGAACCAGCATCTCTGTGCTTGTTGTGCAATCAAGAGGTGGCTAGAATTAATGTCCATTACATGCTAGCTGGCTTAGTAGATTTTTCTGTGTCACTACCCATCTTCATGCTCTTTTGTACACCACCTTCAAACCAATTCCTTATTTCATGGGTGGTTACATTGCGAAAGACAAAAAAACTTTTCTGTGATGTTTACACAATCTTGAGCAACTGCAGGACATGCCCTTCAAAGGTTAAATTGTTCCAGAAGCTACTGAGGACTTTTAAATGATTTTTTTACAGCCATTATAGCAGAGGCAAGCACCACTGTTGTCTGATGAAACAAGAGCAATGAAGTTTGATCTTAGCTGCCAGCCCTTAATCAGAGTAATTAATTATAAATACATCAGATGAATTGGATTCTCCTTTGACTTGAACTGGTTTTACACATGTGTAACTCATCATTTTAAGGGTAATCACTCCTAATTTACCCTGGTGTGAGAAGAGAATCAGTCCTCATAGACACAGGCTCTGATATGGATTTCTGCACAGAACTAAAATGCCTGTACCACATCTAGGTTTAGCTTACTAAATGTCCTCTACTCTCAGTGGAAGCAGATTTCTCACACCCAGCTTGGGATGGGATTAATTGTTCTTCTGCACTGACAACAGAAGTACTTTAAATCACTTTTACTGACTAGACCTGGGTTTTGGGTGTCTGAACAATGCAGAAGATGAATCTGATCTCAGTCTGAACCTTTTTGGGCCATTTTGCCTATGCTGAGGCAAAAGATGCTCACAGAGCTTGCCCTTGTTTTGCCCTTATGGAAATAACTGACTCTGGCAACAACAGAGAGAAATGGGCTATAATTGCTCTGAATCTGAAGGGATTTGACTGGATTTCAGTGACTAAAATGACAAAAATCCAATGGCAGCAGGGGGAGAGATAGGCTGGTGTGGGGGGAGTTGGGGGTGGGGGCAATGGCACAGGCAAAACTGCTTAGGATTTCTCGGAAGTTTGTTTTGAATTTGTTGTATCCAATTACGTCTTGTGTAATCACAGTATTGTGAGGGTTTGTAATCATTCTACTGTTCTTTGGATTATTTTCTTATCTCCTCAAAAAATCTGACCAGAAATGAAAAAAATCCAGTTATCCAGTTAAAGGAAAAGAAAAAAAAATTAAAGAAAAGGAAGAAGGGAGAGAAAAAGAAAAACAGACAAGCATAGAAAATAACCCTATTACATTGGACAACTTCTTCAAAAATGCCTTGAAGACAAAAAATGGAAACTATAAAGAGCCTCTATTTTTTACTCTTTGGATTGTTGTTTTCACTCCCTTATAAACACTGTTGATGGGAAGAGGCTTTCAGCAGTTACTGCTAACTTATGCAGGGGGCGAGGGGGGGAAGGTAGCCAAAATACTTCGTGCAAAGGGAGGAATAAAACCTAACTGCAAAGTGCTCCTGAGGCAAGTTGTGTTTCAGAAGGGAATTTCAGCTCCTAGCATGCTGCTGCCCTCCCTTGAGACAGGAGAGCAAAGGCTCCCCCGCGCTCTGGCGCTCATCCCCAGGCTGCCTCCCTCGAGCAGCGTTGCCAGATCGCTGCGGAAAGGCGCGTTGGAGTGGAGAAGAGCTCTCATCTGGGGCATGGCTGGAAAACCGACCGTTATATAAGAAAAGAGATGTGCTAATGTGCACTTCGGGGGTTTTCTGCAGGCTGTTGTTCAGCAGTTACACATGGCTGTTTAATTTTATTTCTGTCTCCAAAACCATCTCTATAAATTCCTTACTCTTCTATTTTTAGCTACAGGGGTCTTTTGTTGCAAGATGTCTTTGGTGTTCATTGGTGAGGGGAGAATCGTGGTGAAATCAGGAATAAAATATATAAAGCATGCTCAGAATAAGCCCCCTTTTCATGGCATTCTGCCTTCTGTTGCTGCTCTAAGGGAACTGAAGCAACTCACAACCCTTTCATACCCCAAAACGCAGGACACTTGAGAAAATGCATTTGCACTTTTCTCCTTCTGCTACAATCCATCTGTGGAAAAAATTAGACTTTGGTTTCTATGTCATTTTACTGTCACCACTCACAGGCACTTGATCACTAACAGAAAGAAAAAAATAAATATAATAAAAGATAACAACCACAAAAGGAAAATTTACTGCCGAAAAGCAGCAGAGCAGGCAGAAGGCAAGGGCAAATGCTCACTTTGATCTCTTTGCAGTGGGGGGACAGATTTCCCTTTTCTGATGGGATCCAGTGCCTGACAGCCCAGGCAATAGATGGAGACGAGCTTAAATCAGGCTGTCCAAGTTCTAGGGTGCTGATGAGGATTAGGGAACACTCATATGGACTGCTGTGCCAGCCCTATTCCCAGAGGAGCAAGAGATGTCCCATCACACCTTGCCGGTGCAGTATCAGTCATGGCCTCGGACACAACACGCAGTGAAAAGCAAAAGGAAGGAGTAAAAACTGGGATCAGATGGGGATCAGAGCTTGGTAGCTGGGCTTTCCACTATCACTCATTTGCACTGGCTTTTTTTCAGCACAAAACCGAAATAAACACCTCGTTAAGCACCAATTGTATAAAGGAGGTTGTAAGAACAGAGCCCTGACCAGCCCACCCTCACTCTCCTGGCTGTCTACATCCCTCATTAATGATGGATGGTCACCCTGGGACCGGCCCACCATAGGATGACTTTCTGACCTCGCACTTTCTCAGACACAGCCTGTTCACAGCCCAGATCCTGCCTTAGCTGATGCACAAGTGAGTAAAGCTTTGCTGCCAAGACTGGCCTGCAGCCTCCACTATCTGGGCATTTCCACAACTTGGCTGTGCCAGCTTGTAGTAAGAGCTGTTTCTGGGGCAAATAGTGCACCAAACCTGCCTGATCCTTCCTTGCTTACTGCATAGCACAGCATCTCCTACCCCCTTCTCTCCTCACAACAGGGGCACTTGCAGCTCAATAGCCATCTGAACCAAACGGTGCCAAGTCTGAGCACAGTCAATGCCTGAGTGTGGGAGTGCTGTGCCACACACGTGCCACACCTTGCTGTGCATTGGCAGCAGCAGTGACCTCCCGCATGGTTCTCTTTGACAGCAGTGACTATCTGGAGGTGTGGGAGGAATTAGCTGCTGGCAGGGGCTGGTTGGTACCCCTGAGGTGAGCTCAGCCCAGCCCAGGACAGCAGGTCAGAGAGGCAGCCACATCAAGATAGAAGAGAGAGACAGCAGCAAGGGAATGGGATGCTGCATGAGGCTGGTAGGTACCTTTTCTCCTTAATGTGCTCTGGGAGCAGGGGGTCGGGACTGTCCCTGTTTCTCCCACAAAGACCCTGACACTGCTTTGTTCAGAAAGATTTTCTTTCAAGCAACCCTTGTGTCACCCTCCCGTTCAGCCGTGGCAGTGTGTCTGCTTTGTCCTGCCAGCTCAGCCATGGAGTGTTTACAAGCCTCCCTCACCCTTCCAGGCTGTGGTTCAGCTCCATTGACACTGAAGGCAACAGACTCCTCTCTTGGCGTGTGATGAATCAATTACTTCCTCTGACACTCTATTACTATAGCCCTTACATCTCCAGATTGCAGATGAAAAGACAGGCTGAGAAGGGGGACAGGGAAGGGGAGAGGTCTCCTGAGGTCTCCTTCAATTGAGTTGTTGGACATCTGAAGAAATCCCCATCTGCCATATTTAAAGACAGAGAGATGTTTTGCTCCAGAATGGCAGAAAAATCAGAGGATTTTCACAAAAGAAAACATAAGAAATCAAATGGGTCAAAAAACTTCAACAAGATGCAGTGAACGTAGATCAATGGTGAGTCAGTCCCCTCTGCTGATGGAGATCCCAGACCTTGTTCCCACCCATGATTAACAGCCAAACATTGGTATTACCAAAGAGACAGTCATTACACCTTCCTTCTCACTGTAAAATAACAATGTAAATGAAATCTCATACCAACACTCACAGAAGAGGAAGGAAGCTGAGCACATGCCTCAAACTCTCGTGCTGCCAGTGGAAGGGGGGGGAATGACACTTCTCCTTGTTGGACATCCATCAACAACCCCAGATCTGAGGTTTCCCTGGAGGTTTCTAACACGTGGAGCACTTCCCGTGCAAACACCCTGCATGCAGCATGGCCTCGGCAGGCACGGGGCTGAGAACAGGGACTCTTCCATCACCAGTGAATGAGTACTGCCTGTCTCAGGAAAGCAGAACTCCATCTCAAAAGATTCCTCACAAAGTGTCTTCTGTACTGCTGCAAGAAGGTGGGGGCAGTCATGTAACATGAGCAGCCTCCCTGCTAGTTTCTGTGCCATTTGTAACAGAACCAAGTCTTTGGCAGAGGATTTCTGCTGTCAGACCCCACTGCTTCAGGCTCTGCTTCTAGGAATCCATTAAACAATAATATCTCCATGTCTGATCCAGTGTTACTTCAAGACCATACCATACTGCTGTACTGTGATTGCTCACTAAGGCTGCATGTAGGTCTCAAGAATTCCTTGGGATTAGCAGTGGTGTGGGGTGAGAAACCAACAGAAAAACCCTAGGTTATTCACTCTTTCTAATGCTCTACTCATCTACTCACTAAGCCAGCATAAGGAAGGCTTTCTATGGTGTGTTTGAACTAATATATCAAAGACAGTTGCTTAAAACATCCTAGCTGTGATTAGTGGACCATGACTGCTATTAACTTATAAGGAATTCCAGGATCACCAGACTGTGGTTTGCAACATATTATTACGATGCCATTCAGTGGTGGTGTGCAGCCGCTTGATTTAAAGGAAACTGAGAACTTGCTTCAGGACTAAAACCTAACCTCCCCCAATTCCTTCAAATATGTTCTATGCCGAGTTCTGGCCAAAAGCAACCACAAATTTCTTCTGTTTTTCAGTCTGCTCTTTGCAGTCTGTTCTTTTTATTTTGCATTCATATTTAATTGCAGAATTCACACCCAGCCAGAAAAGACTGAGAATAAACTGGTTGTCTTCTGCTGCACTCTGACCTATTCCTGTGTGATGCTGCTGCTCAGCAGCCTTTGGAAGGGAGTGTGCTTTGCACTGATGCTATCTAGACTGGGTTTTATGCCTGCAGATGCCCAGATCTTCTTTTCTTTATAACACAGAGAATTTTAAGTGATTCACCAAGGCAAGAACAGTAAATCAATAGCAGGGAAGGGGAAGAACCCAAATCTCACAACTCCCAGAACTGATATTTGCTGAGGAGTCTGCCAGTCCCCTGTTACAGCCTGACAATAGGGATTATATCCATTAAAAAGGCTGCTAGTAGCTAAGTCAAACGGTTGCTCACTAAAAGGCTAAACTAGCTCCTATGTAAATCAAGGTAAAAATCTCACATTTCTTTTAGTGGGCTTTGCATCTAGTCCTTAACAAAAAACGGATATTTTTTTAATATCAGTCTAGCACTCCCCTTACATCTACTAAACCTTCAAACTCCTGCATCCAGACAACAAACCCATGATGTAGAAGAGCATTGCTAAGCCCTCTGTACAACACAAAAAAAGTGACCAAGACTCACAGTCCCACAGACATTTATTTAGGCTCCTGAGACCTGTTTGGGATGAGCCTCTGTGAAGGATGTCACCTGGTGTCACAGCCTGGGCTGGAGCACTGTTGCAAAGATAGTCAAGGGCCTCAGGCTCTGCTGAAAGCAGGAGCACCTCAACACTGTGGTTATCAGGCATTCCAGTGGGATTGCTCTACTCCTATCCTACTGCCTCTGCACTGAGCAGGGTCTGCAATGATGCAAAGGATTTAGAGCTGGAGTGTAGCTTACAGTGCTTGCTCAAAAAAGGCTCATGTTTCTGACACTTTTAGCTGAATTCTGAACCCACTTAATCTGGAGTCACCACAGCCAACCCTGAGCTTGCTCCCTCTCCAGATGCTGTGGGGTCCTGTTCCTTCCCTTGCTGGACAGAGAGGCTGACTAAGAAGCGAGTACACCACCACCACTACCAGTTCCTCCTCAACAGCAGGAAGGAGGAGGAGAGATCTCTGTCTCTAATCCTATTGTTCCCAGTGTCACCAGCTGGCCCTCAATTTGTCATCATGCCAACAGGAAGCAAGGTGCAAAATGAGATTTGACTCCTATACACCGGATGCTAGCGAGCTGGCGAGTCACAGGAGACCCCATGAGAGTGTACTTGGGGCCACCACCTTCTGCAGAGCCTAGACTGGTACTGTCCCTCCAGGAAAAGGCTCTGGGGCATAGAGAAGCACAGCCACAGAGCAAGCAGAGATGGGAAGCAAAGAGGGGTGTGACCAACCTCGAGCTTTTAACTCATGTGGCTGGTCTCACCATCACAGCTAACCCATTCACTGATGTTTCATTTTGGAAAATGACCTGGGCTTGATGGGAATTATGAACCATACAGCGGATGCTGCATGGAGTTAAAAAACAGTAGAAGCTCATTTGAAGACAAGTTGAGCTGCAGTATCATATTACCCAGACTGACTAATTTCCTGTACGTTAGAAATGTTGCTTCTGGCTACCCATGCCACAAATGTATGAGCAAGCAAATGCCTTCCTTAGCATCTCATCTTTGACTTCCCCTCACTGCAAAGTTAAAGCTCTACTCCCCCAGTACTTCAGGAGATGCAGTCACTTCCTCTCGCATCCTAGCAAAGAACCCCTCCAACCCCTGGCATTCTCTAGTGCTCCAAATGTATTCTAGTGCTCTAAGCAGTTTGCCAATCACAAGATGAACTGCATTGTTTCTAAAATGTTTGCTAATAAGCTACTTATGCATACTTTTCAAAACATTTACTAATTAGCTGTCCATGATTGCTGCCTTGTCTACTCTTAACTTTCACTGATGGAAGGATGGCTTCTCACAATATTATGCTCTTGTTTGAAGGAGACAGTAAGAGAGGCAGGCTGAATGCTGCAGCTCCCAGCTGCCTGCCTGGCTGTGGGTACTGGGTCTGGATGCAGCTCTGCCTGCCACCTCAGCTCAAAGGAATTTGAGCCAGTGTCTCTGTGGCTCTCTAGGAAGAATGCAGAGCTGTTTTGTTCCAGTGCCCAGCTTTTTGGATGCTCAGGAGATAGCCATGCTGCCATAAGAGGCCTTCACTGGCTGTCCAAGCCGCATGTCTCACCCTTTGTGCTGTGGCATGGGAAGACCAGCATGTTGCTGCCAGTGTCCCCTGGCCAGCAGTGCTCTGCAAGATGGGTGCTAGGATCGTGCTGTCTCCCTGGCCAAATCTTGGCTCCCTCTGGCCTTCAAACTGGGAGCAGACGTGTCTCCTCCTGCCGTGCCTGCCCTGTATCCAGCACACATCAGGATGATTCAACTCTCTTAGCACCATTAGGGCACTTATGAGGTCACAGTGATCACTGCATAAATTTCCTCATGATAGTGGCCCCAGTTCCTATTTCTTGAAACCTTCTGGGACCCAAAGTCAGGAGGAAGAGCCTGACCGCAGCTCCATTTCCAGTTTACCATCTCCAGCCTATTTTGGGAATCCCTGGCCCCTGTATCCCGAAACCTTCGCCAGCGTTTGGCATGTGCCACCAGAGGGGGCTGCGAGCCACGGCAGTAATCCCCTAACTCCTTCCCAGGCAGGCATCCCATCAACTGCAACCCAGTTGCAGCATGTGTTGGAAATGGCTGTAGAAAAATCCACTGGCCGTGGTCTGACTGCCAGTCGGGCTTTTTTAAAACCCTGTTCCTCTGGAGCAGATGTTATGACTCAGCGGAAAGGTCTTCTGCTGGCAGAGGAAGCACGAGCATGTCCACCGCAGCCTGGAAGCTGTGCCTCTGCTGCGTGTGCATGGCCCAGCCTAACTCTCTGGTAGGGTCAGCTGAGTGTGGCTGGGGTGACAGTCAGTAGCCAAACGCAGGAGGGAGCTTTTAGTGGTCCAAGGAGAAGACCAGCAGCAGGAGGGTGGCACAAACAGAAAAGGTGGTTGGTCATAAATGCAATGACTCATGCATAGCTGAGGTTTTGGACTTCCTCAGACACTTCCTCAGAGCACAGATACAGCACTCAGAGAGAGATGTTCGGGGGCTTCAATTACACCAAATTACTCCTTTCATGATGGTGGTGATACAGAGTAGTTACTTAATGCAGCTGGACACAGCTGAAAAATAAAAGACCAGGTGTGCCTCCAGAAAACAATAGCAACAAGCAGCACTGAGCAGCCACCTCTGTCTGCCACCTTGGGCATCCATCCCTGGCTGGTGCTTCCACCCTCCAGGTTGCCAAAGCTGTTCCCTGCAGCCAGCTCTTGCTCTGGCATCTAGGCAGCACCAGGTTCATAGGCTCCTTCCAGCCAGCTTCTGGCCCAGGAGAAATCACTGACCTTTCCTCAGCGGTCCCCAGGGTGCAATGCACAATGCAAAACACAGGAGGAAATGCCTCCTGTCCCAAAGGGAAATCCAAAGAAGATACAAGGAAGGCCAGAAGTGACACAGTAAAACTAAAAAGACTTTTGGAGACATTTTTGTAGGCTTTCAAATGGGTTTTAGGAATGTAAATGTTATGCTTTATGAGGGAGAAACTTTAGCCTAATAAGGTAAAATGAAATGTTGAAAGAAGAAGCAACAGAGGAAGGGGTTACGGTGTTTACCTCTGGCAGCTGGAAGCACAGACTAGCCCCATTGTTGCTCCAATAGCTGCCAGGTAGCAACACCAGAACAGGGGACCTTGTCTGCCCAGAGAATGAGTGCCTTCATGGAGTCCATCTGCCTGTCACCTTGATGTGAATGTGTTCTATATTAATGATGAGAT
Source organism: Peucedramus taeniatus (assembly GCA_013400575.1). Classification (NCBI taxonomy): domain Eukaryota; kingdom Metazoa; phylum Chordata; class Aves; order Passeriformes; family Fringillidae; genus Peucedramus; species Peucedramus taeniatus. The sequence continues at coordinate 114,529 of WBNO01004103.1, forward strand.
GTCAAAAGGAGGGCTCTGCCCTGAGACTGTGTCTTTGATGCTGATCTCCTGTTCCTGTTAAGGTTCACACCTGCAGCTGCAGAGGTCTTTGCTTCTTCATAAAAAACCCTCTGACACTCAGATGAGATTTATTACTAGATGGTCACCTATTATTAATGTATTGTAATGTAATGTATTAATGCTCAGGCTTTACACAGTGTCCATATTTGCCTCCTTCTCATCAGTCACTTAAAAAAATCTCACTCCTATCCATTTCTTTCAGGCCATGTTAATCATGCACTGTTTTCATTGTTCTGTTATGCTTCCTATCAAGCACTGTCCATGGAGGTCTTTCAAACCCACTCCTATTCAGTGCTGGCTTGAGAGAGCAGACACCCTAAGTCAGCTTGGCTCTCAGCTCACAGCTGTGGCCAGCAGAAGCTCAAGCGCACAGTGGATAAATCGTATTTCACTTTAAGAAAGGCTCCCTTGTGCATGTACATGCAAAAAGGGAGACCACACAGCAGCCACTCAGAAGATTGCCACAGTAAAGCAGAAAGTAGCAAAGGGATAACCAACACCCCCAGAGCTCAGGCAGTCCTACTGAACACACCACCTGCAGCTTGGGACCAGACAATGCTCTCTCACAGGCAGCAAAACATGGCAAAAATTGCACAAGATGCTCAGAGCTAAACCTGGCATCTTCCTACAGGTGGAGGAAAAGTCTGGTGCCCATGGGGATTTCCAGCTCTCTGATCAACCTGTTTTTGTTTGCCTGAGACCTTGAAGACGCAGAAGCTGGAGTCCCTCCTGCCCAGTTTGATCCCTGCCCTGCACAGAACATTGTCCTGGCCAGTACATATGGCACACTCTCCAGACTGCAAATATGGGCCTATACAGCTTTTATTACTGCAAATTTGGGGCAACTGCATTAGCTATGAGGAGGCTGTGCAGTTCAACCTATGCAAGCAGCAATAAAATCTGATATCAACTATCATTCTTACATTCACTGCAAAGCCTTGTTGTGTTCATCTATGCCCACTTTAAGCCTTTCTGTACCTTCTCCCTTCTTTATACACAGGCCTGATCCTGCAAAGTGCTAAACACCTTGCACACACAGCGGCTTCAGGGAGAGTTCATGGTGTTCAAAGCCTTATTAGCCCAGGCTTTATCTGTAGGGGGTGACAAGATCCCAAATGACATCAATCAGCACACCTTCATTAGAGTTAGAGGAGCTATGCTGATTTATGATAGCTGAGGATCCAGCTCTGCACTTCATAACCTTCAGTACATCATCAAACCCATGCTGAATTCTTTGTTCTCCGCAGGACTCATTCTGCAGCCCCATAAATGCTTCCCCTGTTCCTTTGTCCATTTTTACAAACAGAATTTCCTTCTCCATATGCAACCCCCTTTTAATCAACAGGACCAGTATATCGAGCAGGACTGCTATGTCAGGCCTGTTTTAGGAGATCCCAAGCTCCTTCACACTCAGGCATCCCTGTAGCTGGCTGTGGATTCCAGATGAAACCCACAGGTTTCTATGTCTGCTGAGACCATGTTATTAACTCAGCCTTTTATGGCGCCCTTTGATGCCTTTAATTATTCTTTACTAGTTGTTAATTGTTTTTCCCAGACATCTAGTTTCTGGGTCCTTTCTTAGAAGAAAAAGGGAGTAAAAGGCAAAACCTCCATCTCCTCAGTTTACCAAACATAGCAGAAAAAGCACTATGGGAAGTCAGATCCAGGCCAAACGGCCCAAACCACCATGCCTCCAGCCTCACATGGCCTGAATCTGTGTCTCCAGCCACAGGGCTCTCTGCCATACCTCTGCCTAGTTACACACCAGGAAATTGCTCTGCTCTTCCAGCATGGTTTAAAAGAAGAGTGAGGCTACCTCAATGCAGAAAAAACAGTGGCCTTTTAACCTTTTAATCAGGTTAAAAGGATCTTGCTTTCAGGTGGTATCAGACCAAGTTAAGAACTACAGGTTCATTGCAGAGTAGGCTCATCCTGTGTGTCCAAAGCAGCATCTTACAGCCTCAAAGGCAGCTCTTGCTCTGGAAAGGCAAGGAGATGCAGCACTGTGGGGGCTCAGGGTGATGCTTGATTTCAAGTGGAAGGAAGTACAAGACCCATACCACTAGGCAAAAGCAGGAAGAGGAGGTAACTATGTACTAGAGAGGAAGAGGAAGGCTCTTACTTGCAGTCATGTTTTTCGATTTCGAAGTGAGGGTTGAAGTTGAGGATAATCTTCTGGTTGGGTTCAGGGGTGTAGATGACCCATTCACAGTTCTGGTGGGAGGGGTAGTCATTGGGGTACCCTGGCGAGGTGATGTACCCAGCATCCTTGGAATTCAGGCGACCCCCGCATGGCTGAGCTGCAGAGACACAGAAGGGAAAAGGCATTGAAAGATGTTCTGGGCATCAGCTGTGCACAGCAGGTCTCCCTGGGCCACTGATAGGAGTGGTCTGATAAAGACCATTGTCTAAGCCATTGACATCCCTTTGGTATCTAATATTGATATTAATCTCTGGGCAAGGAGAATTATTCTGCAGAACAAACATACTCCCTTCCCCTCCACCTCCTGCCACACTAACATACCACATTTCACACAGACCAGAAAAGAGAAATGAATGGTCTTGCCAAGGCAATTACAGAGCCATAAAGTAAGAGACAGATTGATATCAGATCATCTGTAGCTGCCTCATTTTATCCCTTCTTTTGCCTCCTTTGCAAGCTGCTCTGTGTCAGTCTCCCACAGCTGCCTCAGGAGACACCAGAATTCAGACGCTACAAATTCAATCCAGCTGCAGGAGGGCAGAAAGCTGTGCTGTTTCCAGGGAAGGAAACTGAGGCATGTCAGGGATGCTGGTGAGCTCAAACCCATCCACACTGTGGCACAGAGCTAAGGATAGCACCCGTCCATCCTGGCCCCAGCCTGCAACCCCATGAAAACCCCTCTCCATTTGCTGTGCTCTCCCTCCCCAACCTGCCTGCCCCAGCAAATGTGTCTCAGCAGACTCACAAGCTAACCCATCCACTGGAGCTGCAGACACAGATAATCAGCAGTGGTGGTTTTGTGGGACTAGCCCACAAATGGCTGGCAATGGCTGCGTGGTAAGCAGAGGAAGCTCTCTCAGCTTTGGGCTAGAACAGGCCCTAGAGGGTGATTTTGTAATCAAAAAAACATTTAATCTCATGAATGCTGCAAATCAAATTATTGCATTACTTGCTGGGAGGAAAATCTGCATCATGGGGTCACTTGATAATGCACTACAAATCCCAAAGTCCCTTTCTCCATGGGTCCCCCACTGTGTGTCCTGCTTTCCCTCCTCCCTTGCCACCCCCTTGTATCAGCACCCAGGCCCACAGACTGCAACAGCAGCCTCCAGAAGACAGTATTGCCTCTTCATATCCAGCAAAACCCACCAAAACAGGCAAAACCCAACAAAACCCTAAGTCCCTCCATAGGGCAGGGTGGCAGGCATATGGGGTTACCCTCATCCCACATTGTGGAAAGTTCTCCTCCCTGACAATAAGCAGTGGGGTACAATGTGGGGTGCAAACTCTCATGGGATGTCCCCACTGTCAGGTTAGCCCCACAGCCACGGAGGACCCTGGACATGGAGGAGAGTGCAGGTGGGTTTTCCCAAGGCCCACGTTTGCACGCCCTGAGATGAAGGCTGCAGCACATCCCGCACCCCCAAGGGAGCCAAGGCACAGAGAAGCATCACCCTTGATACAGAAGGGTAACCACACATCCCAGCAGCTCCATGAGCGAAGGGTGTGTTCCACAGTGTTCCCCACTGCCTTGGTCCTGAGGGATGTTCCTCTCCCTCCACAGCAGCACTCACTGCAAAGCCCCAGGACCACCCAGGAGAAGCAAAGCAGTGCAGATTGTGTGGCCTCAGCCCCTTGCTGTGGGTCTGGCTCTGTTCCTCTGCCATAGGGTTTGCCAGGTCCCAGGGGTGTCCCCTGCCAGGCTGTCACAAGTCCACCAGCTCTTAGTAGGGACATCCCAGCCTGCATTCCAATTGCCCTCTTGCCAGAGCCAAGGCAAGCAGCAGGAGTCAGGCAGGACCCCTCAGCAGTAATGCTTCCTGGAAAAAAAGCACTTTGAATAAACAACCTGCTGCCTGCACGCTGCCTGCAGAAAATGCACGTGTCCTGTGCAAAAACAAGGGCAACAGGAGGGCCCTTCATGGGCCAGCGAGGCTTCCTTTGCTGTGAAAAAACATTCCGTTTCCCCCATGTTTTTCATGCCCTCTAACACATTCATTCTTCAAAATAACTTTCTTCGCACACACCCAAAGGCAGATCTGCAGCCTTCCCTTTTTCTTAAAATAATCCTGTAAGTATCCTGAAAAATACGAGGGGAAAAAATGTAGCACTGCCATGAAGAACTGAGATTACCAAAAAACATCTGGTTTTGTTCCACAGGAGAGATTGCTCAACACACAAACATTTACAAACCTACATTCTTGCACAAATATCTTCTCTCAGGAAGGCATATTTGCCCACACATGTGTTTATGTGGGTTTGGAGGGAGGGAGAGAAAGAGACATTCACGTGGAAAGAAGAAATTCATGGACTTGTTGACATCAATGTACAAATAGACGTGTAATTCACACTTCACTCATGTACGCACTTTCACACCTTCTCATAAAAATTCACACCTCGTTTGCACACATGTCCACCCCCTCCAGCAAAGAAAAATATTCAAGCTGCAGATTATTTTTCTTGGAAAGGGCAAAGTCTCGAAACAATGAAAATACAGTCAATCCTTCCACACCTCGTGATTCCCTCCCCGTCTCTCCAGCTTTCACACACATGCTACCCGCTAGGCTGATACCACCAACATCACCCACCACTCATAAGCTGCTAGCCCCTTACTCATGCCGGATACCGGGAACACCCTGTGAGCCCTTGCAACTCAACCAGTTGGAGAGGAACTGCCATGTGAACAGAGGTGTCAGCCTCCAGCTTGCTCCAGCTCTTCCCCAACAAATGAACTCAGGAGCAGAAACATGGTTCTACCCTGACCTTGAAACTTCTCCCTTGCCCTGCAAGGCCATCGCAGTTCAGTGGGATTGAGCTAAAGAAAATCCTAGTCTTGATCCTAATTTCAGGTCAGTTTGGTGCCCAAATTTGACTTTTGGTGCCAGTGAGAACAGCCTGAGTGAGAGGGGCTGGAGCCCAGCTCCCTGCAGCTGAGGTCTCTCCAGCAAAACAGGACAAGTAGGTGAACCTCCCAAGTAAACACAAGCACCAGCCACATCCCTGAGGTGTTCAGATATCACCAGAAAAATGTCACCATCTTCCTGGAGCAGTGAAAATCTCCCACTTGCAGGAAAGCTTATCTGTATCTCTCAGAGAAACAGATTTTGTCCTCTCATTCATTCTTACCCAAGAAGTCCACAGAAATGAAGTGGGCTACTTCAGTACAGCACTGCCTTGCCCACATGGTGGGCAACAGCATACCAGGAACTCAAAGCTTCTTAGAGTTATCTGAAGAGGCAAAATTACTTCAGTATCTATGTCATTGTTCTGTTGGGCTTTTTCTCTTTTGACTCACAGGTATCTAGCAGGTAAACACTTGCAATGAGAACAAAAAAATCTGTCACCATGCCCACTGATAGGCAAAGGGTTTGACTCAGCAGTCATGCCAACCACTGTCTTTCAGTATAAAATATGGCCTGCTTTGTATACAGTAGAAGTTCAAGCTTCTATGTAAATGGATTCTTACAAATGGATGCATTGCATCCATGTAAAAGAAAAATAAAAAAAAGGTTAGTGGCATGGCTACTGCTCAGTGTGTATGCATGCATTGGAAGCAATACATGTTCCATAGCTAATGGGCTTCAGCAGCTTTTGCCAGCCCTGAATTCACTTAATAAAATTAAAATTAAATTCTGAAGTACAAGCCAAGTCTGCCAGGTGCATGGGACATCCCGTTGCTCAGTAAGCAAAATGCAGGCATTGAAAGCAAACTGCTGGGGCCCCTGCCAGTCCACAAGGTAGAGGGACCAGTGGAGTGCTGTGCCAACAAGGCCACAGGAGAGCAGCAGGGCTCCTCAAGGGAGGCTAGGGAGGTCAGTACTTCTTGGCAGCGTTGGAGTAGACTATGATCAGGTTGGGAAATCTGCAGACTCTTCTTTTCATTAAGGCTCACCATAACATAAATTGTCCCTGCAACCTCCTCCATGCAGGGCAACCCCAACAGGGGAACTACACCAGAGGATGACAACCAAGCCTCAGGGCTGGGAAAAGAAGACCTGGAGAAGGTCATGAGGTGCAAAATCCTGCAAATGCTGCATAGTACAGTGTGCAACTCCAAAGTTTCCCATGGAGATGGGTATCAGCAGCTGAGCTCCTCACCCTTTACAAGGCAGACACCTCTTTCTGTGCCCTGACCTGCTGGAGACACCCAGCCTGTGGAGTCTCCTCCTGCCTCCCCCCAGGCCACAACAAGCAATCATCACTCAGAGGACTCAAAAATAACAGCCAGGCCCCAGGAACCATCACCCGTACTTGGGGTTTTTCAGCTCTGTCGCTCATCAGGCACATGCTGAAACCTTAGGCCAGGAGCAGGGCATTCTCCTACTTGAATTTCCTGCCGATTAAACCCCTCTGGATTTCCCTCACCCCAGGAGAGCAGGGCTCACTGTTATTGTTGGACCTTCCACACAGAAACTAAAGCCAACTCAGCCTGTAACAAAAATAATCATCACCAGAGAGGCCCATTTCACAACAAACATACATACTACAGCCTCTCAGAGCTTGTAGTGTCCAGCACAAAACTACCACATGTTTTGACCTGCTGAGCTCAGTTTACTTTTGGGATATCTTTCAGGGCTGCATACAAAAATTAGGGTGATCGGGATGCCTTAGAAGCAGCAGCAGCATCACTGTCTGTGCTGCTTGAAAAGAGCAGCCTTTGAGGACAGCAAAGGAACAAGGGAGAGAGATGTGGGCGTTCCACAGCAGGCAGATGCACTGCCTAGCCTTGTCATTTCTCTTCCTGGCATGAGGCTCTCCAGTCCAACTTCACACTCTCGTTCAACCACTGTAGAAGATTTTCATGTCCCAGGATTCAGCAGTGGGCAGAGGAGATTTGCCCCGTTAACCCTCTGACAGCACAGCAAAATACAGGTGCTGGCATACACGACCCACTCCTCTCAGAGCTGCTGAACTTGGCTCAAGCCCTTGTGCAGGAAACCCATGTTTCAGTTCTGTTAGTCACACAGCTCTTCAAAGATCAGAGTTTTTCAAGGTCCATGTATGTCCAAGTACTTTGCCAAACCCTGGTATGAGGAGACAAACACATCTTTTCTGCCAAGGATTCATTACCATTAACGCTCATCCTGCCTCATTTCCCGAGCTCTGACCCTGGCTGGGCACAGCTAACGTGGCAGGGGATCTCACCCCAAACCACAACTTTCACAGGAGGCAGGAACACAAAATATGAGCTCTCAGACTTAAATCATACAGTTTAACCATTGGCCAAGGAGAGAGACATAGTGCAGAGGAAGCTAATAAGATTAGATGTTTTATCCCCAGTAGCATAGATCATTTTAGCAGAAGCATGTTTGCTTTGGATTGCAAGATAAAGCTTCAAAGGCTTCCTGAACAAATTAGTGGACAAACACACCCAAACAACACAAGGCTCTTACATGCACATTTCATTCCGGAGCACTACCCACATCCACATCTTGGGATTTCACGCAATGAGGGAGAGTCCCCTGAACATTTAATTGAGGAATTTTACCAGTTTAAATAAAATTTCACTAAAAAGTAGAGACACAGTGAAGTAGAATTTAAAGACTGCTTTTGTGATTTGAACTAGGATTTTGTTCAATTCAAAGTGTCTCAAGCCTGTCATGAGACAAGCTCATAAAACACTGTCTGGGCTTAAGCAAGAAAGGAACGCGCCAATCCATCAGTTGAGGAATGCAGCCATTTGACTGCTTCCGAAGGCAACTGGGAAGGGATGCAATATATTCATTTTATAGCACTGGACAGCAGTGAAAGGGGAACACTAGAAAGCTCAGCAAATGGAACATTTTAGCTGTGAGCCTTTGCAAAAAAAGACATTATTTCAAATTATTTTTAAATAAGAAGGGAATGTTGGAGGGAGGAAGAGAGAGAAGGAGATGTGGAGACTTCTGATACCTGCACTTTTTTTCCCCATGTTAATTCACAAAATAATTAAGTAGAAACCTTGAAGTAGAGACCTATTCAAGCTTCACCATGGAAAATGAGAGGGCCAAATTCTGCATGCAAATCCAGGTAATTTACTTTGTAATCACTGGAGTTCAGCTGATTTCTACCCCATGAGTACTGGATAGCCACCTTCCAGGGGCTGACATCGCTCTGTACAACTTGAGGCAGTGACAACCTTGACTTTTAAATATCCATCCTGTCCAACCCCTCTCTTATATCTTTGATAAGATTTTATATCCTGTTTATCCACCTTCACTAACTTTATTATTTGTCATTTTATATCAGAGGCAAATGCAATTCCAATAGGGTAACCAACTTAATAGTGTTAGTCTTTCTATAGATACTTGAACACACAACTCTCCCAGCTTGCCTGCGAATGTAATCTGTGGGTCTGGAATTACAAGTCCTGGCTGCTCCAGTAATCATCTTGGAGAGCATGTGAGTGTGTGCGTACACATGCAAGGGAGGCAGATAGCTGCAGTTTGAACTTGGAGAAATCATGCCTGCCTCTCTGTCAGGTTCCCAGGGGCTTGAAATCTCATGGAAACACACTGCCATCTCCCAGGAATAGGTGGCAGCTTTAGGAAACCCTCAAGCTGCAGGTCAGGCAGTTTCTGAGTAAAACTCCCCAGTACTGCAGGCAGGGAAACAGAAGCTTGAACCTTTCTGCATGGCAGCCTGCCACCCTACCTGTAGGCAACATGAGGAAAAAATATGATGGTGAAAACTTGCTGAGCCACCCCCATTAACGCTGTCAATAACAAACTTGTTCAAGGGCCATGGAGACAAGAGACATTTCTAGTTGCGCACGTGGAAAAAAGATTCCCCTAGGATTCCTCTCTAAAGAGCTTCAGGCTTGATGAAAAGTGTTCAATGTCTCTGAAATACTAATTAGTATTATTATTACAAAAATTCCAACAGGAAAAAATAGCTTATCTCATCTCTCATCTCCCCCCACACCCTCCCAGCTTCCTCACACCTTTTGAACTCATCTGTCAGGGTCCTTTCTGAAATGGAATCCTTTTTTCCCCATCAGGCAGTGGCAGTTTACCCACAGCAGCTGGCAGAGCCTCTCAATCTCACAACACCTCTGGCTTGGCTCTCCCTCCCGGAGGCCCTGCTGGAGCCTCAGAGCACAATGCAGTGCCTTGGCTGCAAAGAGCCCCATGGATGCGACAGGAGGGAAGCAGCCCTGCCTGAGCCCTGCCATGGGTCCCCCCATGCACGCTGCCCAGCAGTAGTGGCTTCAGCCTTTGCTGCTGGTGGTGAGGCTCAGCAGCAGCTGGATTTGAGCATGCTGTCAAAGTTATTGCACATTCTGGTGAGTGCCTTAAACACATTGTTACCTGCTGAGCACATATTCAGCAGTCAAACAGAAAGAGAGGAAAGCAGCAGTGAGCTTGGGGTGTGCATGAGGGTGAAAGTTGTCAAGGGGTTTTGGGTTTGTGAGGAATGGCACAGAGAAGGGATGGATGCAGAAGTGTGAGTGTGTGGCAGCAGTAAGGCAGTCCTCCATGACTGGTTTGGCTCTGTGTGTAAGAGGAAAGGTGTGAGATCTGTGTGCCTGTGAAGAGAGAGTAGGAATCAGGGAGATTTTAAGTGTGTGTGTGTGTCTACATGCACAAGGGGTTTTCCTCCTTCTTCTTTCTGCATGCATCCTTTTAAAAAAAAGGGGGTTCAAAGAAGCCTTTCAATAAAATGTAAGCAGAATAAAAGGACAGCATCCTTTTGGCTTCACCATCTTACTAGAAGGGACATAGAAAAGGGCAAGCATTCAAGCCCTACACAGACAGCATTTCACAGCGACAAGTGAGCCACCAGAACAGCTGGGCAGATGTCTTGCCTTTGTCTCAAATGCACAGGGAGAAATGAGGGCAGGTTTCAAAGACCTGGAGCCCACTACTTTATCTCTGGAGCCCATTTTCTTTGACTCGTCAAATACGAAGACGGGGAAGAAGCAGTCAGACAGAGTCCTTACAGCTATCCATCCCTGCAAGTTATACTTCAGCCTATTTTGCATGCCAACCTGTTGCTTGTATCCTTTTTCCCAAACTGCTTGGGAAGAGGTCACCTCACCAAGGCTGTAGCTGGAGCCCCAGCCTCCCAGCACTACTCTAGCTGTCCTCCCTGACTCACAGGCACCGCTCGAACATAGAAAGGGTTACAGATCCAAGTTGTGATTTCGAGTGTTTGGCCCCGTGCCTGCTGACCTCGTGCTGACAAACCTCTCCTCCGTGTCTGTGTTTGTGTCTTTTCACTGCACAGGCATCATGCCTAGCTCAGGATCTGGCCTTCCGAGATTGAGACTTGGCTCAGGCGGGGAGCAGGCTGACCCTTTGATTCTGAGTGTGATTAAACCCATGCTACTGTAGCGCTAAGCCGTGTGCAACACTGTTAGCAACAGCCCTGATTTATGTTGTTGCTAGTATTGCGGTTTCCACCAGGGTGTAGACAGGGATTTCGAAAATAGCCCAGCTACCTCTTTGTCTGTGTGTGTGTGTATTATAATTAGAAATATGTCAAAGGGCTGTTACAGAGTGAGGATGGAGCTGGAAACGTTCACACCCCACTCGTGCCCCCACCCCCGTGCTGACACCATCAGCCCCAGCTTGGGTGTGTGCAGGCACATCAGCTCTCCACACTTCCCGGATTAGGCAACTGTATTCCCAAGGCTCCATAGGGGCACGGTGGTGGTGACTTCACTACACAATGGAGAACAAGTTTAACAGCTTCCAGTTTGCTCTCAGGTTGCCGCAATCTGCCCCCACCACCGTGGCTAAATGGCAACTTTTTTCTATTTTGATTTCAGATAGGATCGTGGGTCTCAGATGTAGACAATTTATTTTCCTAGCACAGCTGGTCTGTCAGAGGTCATATAATTTGGCAGCGATCCCAGTGCTTAAAAATTAATTTTTCCTTATTAATACAACTGGGGGTCCCACAGGATAGGATCCCAGCCTTATCTGAACCTGACAGCTTCCTAAACCCCATGAAGGATGCTTTCTCCTCTCAAGCTATCTGCAGTACAAGGCCAGCATGTCCTGGTGCCTGGCAGCACTGGAGGTTTCTGCTAGGAAACCAACCCACCCGCCTGCCGGGACGGGAAGTGCTGCCTTCTCCAGCCCAGCAAAGTGGGGTGCTTTCTCTTTTTCACCGTCTAAAATCACACACAAGGTACCAAACACAGAGAAGATACTGGGAAGGAGGATTGGGGNGAGATGGGTAGAGCCTTCTGGGACCAATATGCATGCCTGTCACTCCAGACACCACACACCATGATTTTCTGTAGCAGTAAAACTAGGAAAACAGAATGCAGCATCCTAACCTGGGTCAGAGCCCCCCACCGAGCTTGTATCAGTGGCTTTCAGTGATGCTGTGACAACTATCTGATTCCTAGTCTAAAAAAGCTTTTGTTTCCAGTAAGAGCTGAGTTAACAGAACACAGGCATAAGGCACTACACTCAGTGCTTGTGTGGGTGCGTGTGTGCATGTTTGTATGTGTGGCCGTGAGCTTGCTTGGCAGCAATTTGTTTGGTCCCTCTCCCCACCTTGCTACATCTCCTAAGTCACTACTAAAAATAATAGCTTTTAAGTAAACTATTTGGAAGGCTTCAGAGTGAGCTTTGCTCAGAGCTGCATAAACATCATCTGAACGTCTCAGTACTTGGGTCACTCAAATGTGTTACTTTCTTACTTCATTGCTTTTTACGGGAAAATGAAAAACACACAGCCATCCAACCTGCAGATTTATCTTCACGGGTCTCCCACCCACTCTCCTCCATGGTTATCTCAGGGTTTGCTTGGCTACATACAAATTGGCAGCTGCACTGTTTATCTCTTACTGTAGAAATATTGCATGAGGTTTTTTTCCATGTGGATTATCATATTATTGTCTATTAAAAACGTCTCCCCTCTCTACTAACCTCCCTTAGGGAACCTAAAGAGGGACTTCCATAATGGGGGAAGGCTTTCAGATACACCAGACTGAAACATAAATCCATCTACCTCTGGCATGTTTCCCTTACTAGGCTGGCTAATTTACTGAAGCTGAGTGTAGCCTGATCGAGGTTTGCATCCCATTACCCCGTACCTTTGCTCGCTGTTCTGGCAATAAAGTCATTTGACCGGATTTGCAGCCACACATCATCTCGGCAAACCACCGCTGGTGTCGGCCACAGAGAGACAACTTCCTTGCTGGTTCCAACACCATGTGATGCTCTGCTTAGCCGGGAAAACCCCGCATTCAAATAAACACTGCTTACAGCGCCTGAATGGCCTGAGAGACACTGCTTGCTCACAAACCTCTTCCTAGTTAACAATCCTGATGCCGAACTCACTCCAGGATAGAAGGAGGTGAACGCATAGACATAGGCACAGACTCGGGCTCAGCGGCCACAGGGATCACAACCAGACTGGCCAGTGCACCCTCAGGAGCCAGCCTCAGGTTACAGCCCGATCTGCCACAGCACAAAACCTACTCCAGGAGATCAGACACTGCTTCTGCAAAAGGGATCATCTGAAAAGACTGTTGCACTCAGCAAGGGCCTCCCAGGACACTGCCCTTTCTCTTCATCCCATCAAGTGCCTATTCGTTTTCCTGCTTGAACAAAAGATGGGATTTTTTTTCTTTCCTTTATAACGGTAAGGAAGGAGGTGATGCCAACCGGCAGCTGAATGTTTATCGGCAATGTCTGTGCTTCGCACTGCAAGAGAGAGGGATTTTCTCAGGCAGCAGAGACTCTCTCATTTCCTCTTTTCAAGGGGAAGCTGGGTGGCCACACAGCTCCGGGGCAGGAGAAGGCAGAATGCACTCTGCCATCATCTAACGCTGCTCGGGTCAGACCGCAGCTCAGGGCCCTGAGCCATGTCCCGAGGCCCCGACTAACGGGAAGGCAAACCCACAGCTCAGCAGCTGCTGGCTTGGCACTACCGTCCTGCCAGGCAGCTCCTCAGCACAGAAGGAGCCCCGAGACAGCACTGGACGGCAAATCCTTTTCCTCCAGAGACTATTCCAGACAGGGACCCTGTTGCCCCCACTAGCAAGATTCAAACCCAGTGGCCGGGGAGCACAGGGCCCAGCGTCAGCCTGCCCCACTCCTGTCCCCGTGCCGAAGCAACGCAAAGACGGGTTTCATCCCTGCACCTCCTGACAGTCCAGCCTAGCTCGTCAGCGAGGAACAGAAAAACACACTCGCGTCCCAATACGTGCCATGAACTCGCCTTGTCCCGGGACAGCCCAGCGTTTGCAAAGTGCGTGCAGGTCCCGCACGTACCGCGGGCAGCCTTTCCTGAGGGTGCCGCCGCTAAGCTTCGCCCGCTCCCAGCTCTGCACGGCCCCGGCTGCCCGCTCCCGCCAGACGATTTTAATTTCTCACCTAAAGTTTCCCGAGGTTGTAACCGGCGCGGGGCCGCGGACATTCGGATGCGGGTGTTCGACATGTGGCCGGTCCCTACCGCTTCCCCTCCCTTCCCCGCAGCTCCCCAAAAAACCAGCACGCAACTTTCCAGCGCGACTCCATCCCCTCGCCCCTTCACGCCGGGCGTTGGGAGCCGCGCGGCTGCAACCGCTGCGCTCCTTGCTGGGGGTGCGCCATCCCCGCCCCGCCACACGCATGAGCCCCTCCAAAACCCGTGCTGCCAAAGCTGCGTGGCGCGGCCGATCGCTCATGCATTCCCTAAATTTATTCCCACGCAAAGCATCTATGCGTGAGACCGGGACCGCGCCCGGGAACCCGAAAGTTGGGCGGACGGGGACATCCCCCATTCCTGAGGGCGCCTTACCTGTCTCCGCCGTGCCTCCAGAGCTGGGCAAGCACAGCCCTAGAAATCCCCAGGCGAGAAGAAACGTATCCATCCTCCGGATGAAATTATAAAAAAGCCCACAACGCAAGACCCGAGGCTGCGGGGCCGGGCTTCGCCTCCCTACCCCGGGCGCGCCGCGCCCCGTGTGGGCGCCCCACTCGCGACCAGCTCCTGCGGGGCTCAGCGAGGGGCGGCGGCGTTCCCCGCACCGGGGCT